>CAUYQU010019121.1:0-101846 GCA_963574635.1 Cheracebus regulus | reverse complement strand
TTTTTTTTTTTGGGTCGTTTGTTGCAAAAATTTTTTCAAAAAAAAAAAAAAAAAAAAAAAAAAAAAGCAAAAATAATTTGAGACCTACCTTGCACTAACAATATAAAATTGCCTTAATCTAATTTTAGGATTCCTCAGATGAGTTGAAGCTGGATTGCTTTATGAGCAAGAGCTAGTTACACACTTCTCGGGTGTAACTCCTTGCAGTCCTGAGGAAAAATGGGGGAAGTTTTTGTTTTCATTTTTTGTTTGTTTTAAACCAGAGACCTTACTCTTCACAGACTGTGAATTTCCACATGACTCTCTAGCCCCACAAGGCTGGTGGAATTCCAGCTCCGCCTCTCAGCTGCCTCTACCCAGTAAGCAAGCTTTCTTATCTCTCTGGGTTCCGTCCCCTCCTGGAGACTGACCGGCCCCATTAATTTCTTATTATCTTGGTAGTGCCTTGGGGCATTAAGAAGATATGCGTTAGATCTTGTCCATATTTTTTAGTTGTATATTAGACGTGGCTTATGCTCCACCTCAGATCCTCCTAGCCCATGCCTTTACTCTAGCCGTTGTTGTGGAAGCCAGATGGGAGCAGATGTAGCCTGAGAGCAACTTGTCTCTGCTGTGCAGCCAATCCCTGGCTTTCTGCCCTAAAACTTAGTGAAGGATGCCTGCAAGAATCTACTCAGCCATCCTAATGCATGAACAAACCTCCTCTACATACTTGCTCTATATTCCTTGACTTGGGCTATCCTTAACCAATCAGAGACAAGCTGGTCAATGAGCGCTGCCCTCCCCTCAGTCTTGGGCAAACAAATCACAGGCATATTCTATTGGCTCCTCAAGAGTCCCCAGTGAGCTTGAACTTTAGTTGTCCACAGTGGTAAGTAGTTCAATTACACACGCTTAAATCAATTTTCCCTACTTTCCAGTTTTAATTTCTCACTCCCTTGACCAACACCTGTTCTTTAGGATCATAGCCAAAAATAAGCCACCTGAATTTAAGCCCAATTCTTGAACTCTTGGAGGAAGTTGGGGGCTAAACACAAACTAAGGCAAAATGTTTTCATCAAGAGTGGGATAAGTTATCAAGTCTACCATTGCCAGGAGCAGAAATCAAGTGTTTGTTATTCTTTTGTTTTTAATATGGGAGCTATTCCAGGATGTTTGTACATTTATGGGAATTATCTATAAATGAGGAGAAAATGATAGAGAAGAGAGGAGAGAATTTCTAGAGTGATGTTCCTGAGTAGGCCTCTGGCTTTCCCCTTCCCCTCCCTTCCCTCCCCTCCCATCTGCTCCCTTCCCTTCCCTTCCCCTCCCTTCCCCTCCCCTCCCTTCCCCTCCCCTCCCTTCCCCTCCCCTCCCTTCCCCTCCCCTCCGCTCCCTTCCCTTCCCTTCCCTTCCCTTTCCTCCCTCCCTCCCTTCCTCTCTCTCTTTCTTCCTTTCTTTCTTTTTTCTAGAAGCAGAGTTCTGCTCTGTCACCCATGCTGGAGTGTAGTAGCATGATCATAGCTCACTGTAACCTCAAACTCCTGGGCTTGAGGGATCCTTAGTCTCCCAAGTAGCTGGGACTACAGGCATGGGTTACCACACCCGGCTACTAAAACATTTATGTATATATATATGGGGGTCTTACTATATTGTCTAGGCTGGTCTTGAATGCCTGACCTCAGGCAATCCTTCTGTCTTGGCCTCCTGAGTCACTGGGATTACTGGCGTGAGCCACCGTGCCAGCCTCTGGCTTTAATTCTTAGGAGTCAAGCAGATTTCTTTCTCAAATCCTTCCTTCTCCAGTCACCCCTTTTTCTGTAAGTAGCATGATTATTTTCCCAGGCGATAGTTCTCTAAATTTAGGTGGCTTCTCTCTTTATCTAGTCACTGAAACCCAAACAGTTGCCAAGGCCTCTCCACTTACTCTTCAGCACAACTCTCAAAGGTGTCTCCTTTCCATTTGCTCCATCTCTGCCCAGTTTCAGCCCCTTAGAGCACACATAAGTCATCCTATCACTGTTCTGATTGGATACCTCCTTTTCATATATTCCCCCTCTCTCTCTCTACTCTCGCATTCATCCTTCAAATATGTTATTTCTTTGACTACAAAATGTCAGTGCTCCCCATGGCCTCTTAAAAGTAAGATCTAAATGATAAAGCCTGGCTCTCCGTCTTCAAGCCTAAACCTACGTTTCTAGACTTACCTCCAGCTGTTCCAGAATTACTCGTTCACCCACAAACCTTCCCGCCTTCCGGCTTTTTCACCTTCTATGCTATCGCCCAGACTTCACCACTTCCTACGAAATCCACCCCAGACCTCAAGTCTCTTCCTTGCTGGGGCCTTTCCATGTCACTCAGTCACATGTACAATCAAGGATCACAGACTCTCAGAGTGTAGGAGTCCATTTGTAAGGACGGAATTCAATACCAATTTCACAGATGGAGCCTACCAATTTCAGCCTTCCAGCTGTAGCTCTTTTTCTCTACCATATTTATTTAACTCCACTCGATAAATATGTGTTGAATGCCTGTGCTGTACCTAGGTGTAGGGTGGAGCCCTGCAGGGTCCTGTGAGCCCCTCTCTACAGGTGTGGAGATGAGAAACTGTGGAAATAAAAGACACAAGACACCAAGAAAGAGAAAACAGAGTTTGGCCCCAGGGGTCCACTGCCACCCAAAGTGCGGAGTCCGGTAGTGGCCCCGAGTGCCTGGAGGCTCTGACTTTTACTGAGTACAAAGCAGGGGCAGGGTAGGTAGGGTGAGGTAATGGTGGTCAGTGATAGGGTCAGGTAAATCAGGTGTCTTGGAGACAGGGGCCCAGATCTTTCAAGTAGCCGAGGGGAAGAGAAAACCTAATGCGTCGGCGCTTTTTCATACTTGTCAAGAAAGAACAAAGACATTAGGATTTATGTTACTATTACTGATTTTATCTTTTAAGAAAGGGAGGGACCAGGTGCAGAAGCGGAACATGAAAGTGGACATGGAATGTGACCACTGAAGCACAGCATCACATAGAGACAGTTAAGTCCCCAGTGTCTGCGGGCCTCCCTGACAACCGCCAGGCCCACCGCAAGAGCTTGAGGGAGTGGAGTTTTCTCCTAACTCCCCCGAGGAAGGAGACGACTCGGACATTTTGGACGTCTCCTTCCCCAGCTGGCTAAACAGCGGGCGCTTTCCCAGCACTGGCGCTGCAACATAGTCCTGTCACAGGACGAATGATGTGGCCCAGCAGTCAATCCAAGCTAAGCCAATCTGGGCGTGACAGACGGCTTAGAGCATCTTGCCTTAGGATCACTTAGTTCACAATGTCACCTCAGTTCCAAGCTTCATAACCCAGTAATCATTAGTAAGATTAAAAGATTATGTTGAGTACATTTCTGTGATTACATATGAATAACTATGTGATTACTCATGACTATATTTAGGAATAACTATGTAACTATATCTCTAATTCTTTTCTAATTCTGTATTCATATGGGAACAGGCTGAGACTTCAGACCCTTGCCTCAGCATTTTTGGGGTCTCTCACGGGGTCTCCAACCCACACCTAGGTACTATGCTAGGTACCCAAGACACAGAGATGAGTCAGTCATAGTGACCCCAAGAAGAAGCCGTCCTACTTACAAGGTAGAAAGTTTACACAGAGAAGAGGGTGATGAACTCGGGTGGGAGAAATGATAGGAAGGTCAGAGAAGGCACAATAGAGAAGGGCATATCGAGCTCATATTTTTAGGATAAGAGGGATGAGGTGTGTTGGTGGGTACTTAGAGGTAGAGAGTACTGTGTGTATAAGGGCTGAGCAGTGTGAACCAGCGGGGCCCAATTTGAGAAACACAAGTGGGGCTGAATTACTGAAGCACCCGCACAGGCGGAAAGGAGAATGCCTTTAAATGAGACAGGAGAGGCTGGCAGGAGACTGAGGGCCACGTGGACCAGATAAGAAGTCTGGACTTTTTCCTATGTGTTGAAGGGTCATTAAATAGCTCGAAGCTCACGGGAGCAAGGACTTTGTCTTGTTCACCACTGTATCCCTAGTGCCTAGAGTCCAAAACACAGTACGTCGTCTTAGTCTGGATTCGCCCAAAAGGAAACTTGAAATGAGGATTGGGTGTGGGTGGTCCAGGTGTCAGGACATCCCTGAAAGCATGAGTGAAGGAAGGGGAAAGTGAGAGAAGGAAAAGAGAAAAGCCAGAAAACAGAAGGTTGGTGAGCAGGTTGTTCCTGTGGGCAATTGGGAGTCAACCCTGCTGAGGACTCCTGAGGAGCCCTGTGGAAGCTGTCTTGAATTTATCTCACTAAGGGGAGGAGGATACACTGGAATATTTATTCACTAACTCAGCATGTTTTTTTTTTTTTTTTTTTTTTTTTTTGAGACAGAGTCTCTGTTGCCCAGGCTGGAGTGCAATGGCATGATCTTGGCTCACTGCATCCTCCACCTCCTGGGTTCAAGTGATTCTCATGCCTCAGCCTCCCAAGTAGCTGCAATTACAGGCAGGTGCCACCATGCCCAGCTAATTTTTGTATCTGTAGTAGAGATGGGGTTTCACAATGTTGGTCAGGCTGGTCTTGAACCCCTGACCTCAGGTGATCCACCTACCTTGGCCTCCCAAAGTGCTGGGATTACAGGCGTGAGTCACCACGCCTGGCTAACTCAGCCTTTAACGTGTTGAGGATTGCCCTGAGGGTGGTAAGTCTCGGGCACTCAGGACTGTGGTGCACAGGTATGCAAGTTCTCCTGGCATTCCACAAAACCCACAGGATGAGAATCAGAGTGTTTCCAGGGCTCAAGGTGGGAAGCTGTCAGCACACAGAAGTTGTCTACTTGTTGCTGCAGGTGACCTCAGAGATGGGTGATTGGATATGAGTCAGGGTACCTGCCTGGTCTGCTGCACAGGTCAATATCTATCGCACAAATATGTCATATGTATGTCTTACTTCCCTGCCTAGTCTTCCATTGCTTTCAATTGCCCTAGTCTTCAATTGAGGCAGGAATTGTGTATTGCAGAGGCCAGGTACAGTGAAGCACAAATCTTGACAAATGTGGGTTGAATAAAAGAAAGTAAAATGTTTGATGGGGAAAAGTAGGGTGGGTGGTGGTAAGAGTTGACCTAGCTAATAAAAATAGGTACAAATAAATATGACTAGTTGAGCATTATATTCATCGATGTCCTTACAAAGTGGCAGGGGAGAGGACATATATTGGTGGCATCACTGAGCCTGTATACTAAGGGACTCTCTCATAATTTCTCTGTATTTCATGGTGGGGGGGGCTTGATACTTTCCCCTCTGCTCCCACTTATGAGGATCCAATGAGCTGACTACCCAGTGAACACTGAAAATTAACAAAACAAAACAAAACAGATGAGCCGAGTGTGCAGATGCTTTGACAAACAAAACTCGAGGCATGAGATCTGTTGGAGTTTGGTTGGGTTGAACATTGGTGGCTAGACCCCCGCTTCCCAGGGGAAAATTGATCATAGGTACCAAAAGTTAAACATGCATAGCCTTTGGCTGTGGAAGTCTTTGTGGATTCTTGGAATGGGGCTGGTATGACTGCCCTGTAGGGGACCCTAATGCTAAAAGGGTACTACAGACCTCTGAAGGCAGCGCAGGGTCCCAGGCCTGCTTAACCTGGGGCCTAGAGGGAGGGATTTCTTTCTATGAGGGGAAGGAAGACCAATAAGGCACATCTGAAGGCTGTGTGGGGATGCTGCCTTGCCACTCTCCCTTTCACCTGCTTTAGAAAGGACCGATGGAAGGAAAAAGGCATCTGAAATGAGGCCTTCGGACAACCAGGGACTGGTTCTCTGCATCCACTGCCCAGGCTTCCCTGCCTTGGCTCCCACCTCTCCTACCTCTCACCTGGGAGGCTCTGGTTTGGTCCCCCGCCCCTTCATCCTGCCTCCAGACAAATCTGCTGGGTTTTCTTGAAAACTGACTTTAATAATCCAGATTTGGTTCAGCCTGAAATTGTTCTTCCTGAGAGCATCAGGGAAAGTGTGAGGAATGCGAAGCTTCCCATGTGGCCTTAATCAGCTATGAGGTTGTGACTCAGAGTAGGAAGTGGCTCAAAGACATCCTAAAATGGGAAGAAGCAAGGGATTTTCAGTTAATGCAATGAGACAGTGGTTGTTACTCCCTGCCCTGCCCTTTCTATGCCAAGTGCAGAACCAGTCTCAATAGCAGTCTCAAGGCGCTTCGCTTGTCCCCCATCTCTAATCCCATCTCCTTCCCAGGATTTTCCTTGAGACATGTTAGGGGCTGCTCAGGTTCCCTGAGCCTGAGGCATAGCAGCTCCTTGTTTGCACACTTGACAGAACCATGGCAACCAGATGGCAGCATGGAGTCAGTCACAGGACTAATGATGTGGCCCAGCAGCCAATCCAAGCTAAGGAGCCCAGCTGCCATGGTGATGGGGGGCGGGACCACCAGTTTCCCTGAAGGGGTGAGGGGCTGGAGCACCTCTGAGGTGCAGGTTGCCCTGATGGAGCCCATCTAGAAGTGTCCCAGATCCACCGCCATGATCTTAGTCCCAGGTACCCAGGATCCCACCTGGGCAACCCAGTGGCCACAAACAGGTCTACCTGTTTCCACTCTTGTCCATTTCAAAATCCATTTTCCAACAGCATCAGTGTGTCTTTATAAAACACTTATCACATTGTCCTACTCTCTTCCTTAAAAATCCTCCAATGCCTTCCCACTACACTGAATCACACCTGACCCCCTGTCTATGGCCTACAAGCCCCAAGTAATCTGGGCCTGTTCTCCAAGCTCATCTGCTATCACAGGCCTCTGTCTGTGTGGGTAACCCCCACATGGGCACCGAGGAAGGAGAGCTGTGCAAATCCCAGGCACAATTAGTGCCTGAAGAATATCTTAGTTTACAGTGTTATTACTCAGTTATTTCCTTTATATAATCCTTTTTACATAATCATATATTAGTTTATAGAATTAGTGCCTGAAGTATAACTTATTGCTTACATACATCTAGCTTATATAATCATACTTAGAACTTATATCTAGCATACTTAGTTCCATATAATCTTTCTATATAATCATATAGGTATTGTAGTCGGAGCTGTACCAGCACATTTAGTGCTGATTTATATAATCCTTTTATGTAACCATATAGTAGTGTGTAGTAGGAGGAATGCCTAGAGCAGTCACAAAGCGAAAGCAGTACATGGGAAAACAGCTAGACCAGGACAAGAACCAAAGATCCAGGCGGTGGCGTCCCTGCCTGAAAGGGCATACGCTGTATGGCAGGCTTGGAGCAAGAGCCTCTCCTCCTGATAAAGGAGTTGTAGTACCTTGCATCCAGTTCCTGTGGAACGTCGGCCTCAGGCCTGAGATTCTGCAAATAACCGAGGGAGAAGAATCCCTCTGGTGTGACCAGGTCACGGTGGCTGCATACCCTGTCAGCCTTTTCTCGCTTCTGTGCTAGCTCAAATCATCCTCCCATACAATACCTTAGAGAATAGCACAAGTCTGTCAGCTCCCACTGCATTGGCTTACAGTATGTTTCTATAAGAATCCTTTGAAGTCTCCAGCCCCCAGTAAGAAGTGTTGCTCATGACACCTGTTGCACACAGCCCGCCTCCTAGCCTCGGTGACCTACAGCCCTGATACTCACACACTTCCCAGCTTCTCTGTCTACCGGGAGGTGCAGTGCAGACCAGCCATAGGTCCCACACACCTCATCCTGGTGGCTTTGATGGGAAAGGCTGCCTGCCTGCTCCTTGGACAGGCCTCTGGGGCATGGAGCCAAAGGGTGTGCTCTGTCTGCTGGGTCCTCACACTTTGAGTGATGTCATCCTTCCAGAACAGTCCTGCAGAGTGAAAGGATGGGGTGAGCTGACACTTGGGGCACTCTGATTGGCCCATCCCAGAAACAAAAGTGTGATTAGAATTTTTCCTTTCCCCAAAATGCATGGTACCACAGTGCAGAGGGCCAGTGGGGAGGTCGGGAGACTGTCTGGGGTACAAGAGTTTGCCTTCTGCCCACCCCATGGCTTGAATCCTTGTTCTTGCTAGCTCTGTGGCCGTGAGAGATAATTAAACTTGCTGAGCCTGTTTCCTCGATCATGAAATGATGAACCTCATAGGATGGCTGAGAGAATGAAAGGAGATAGTGCACACACATTTCTTGGCTTATCCTTTGGCATGCAATAAGTGACCAACTGGGAACTATATTTTAGTTTTACTTTTAATTTTTTTAGTTACATCTGATAGAAAGAGACAGATGGGAATTTTTAAATGCTGCTGCTATGAGAATCAGATACAAAATATGTTTCCAGGCCAGGCATAATGGCTCATGCCTCTAATCCCAGCACTTTGGGAGGCTGAGGCAGGCAGATCACTTGAGATCAGGAGTTCGAGACCAGCCTGGCCAACATGGTAAAATCTCAATTCTACTAAAAATACAAAAGGTAGCGGGGGGTGATGGTGGGTGCCTGTAGTCCTAGCTGCTCCTGAGGCTGAGGTATGAGAATCGCTTGAACCTGGGAGGCAGAGGTTACAGTGAGCCAAGATCACGCCACTGTACTCCAGCCTGGGTGACAGAGCGAGACCCTGTCTCAAAAAAAATAAAAAAAATAAAAAAGAGTGCTTCTAGAACCCTAGGTTTACCCATTATACACTATGATTATTAGTAGTAATTTGAACTCAAAGCAGATCTCTTTTCTGAAGCCTGAAGCTACACACTCTGCTTTCAGGAAGGGTCAAATACTTTTTCCCATGTATAAGTATCCTCCCACTCTCCACTCTGGCCTTTCATGTCTTCCACTTGTCATACTCTGAACTGTTCACTACCTTTTTTTTTTTTTTTTTTTTGAGACAGAGTCTAGCTTTGTCACCCAGGCTGGAGTGCAGTGGTACAATCTGGTCTCACTGCAACCTCCGCCTCCTGGGTTCAAACAATTCTTCTGCCTCAGCCTCCTGAGTAGCTGGGACTACAGGCATGCGCCACCACACCCAGCTAATTCTTGTATTTTTAGTAGAGACAGAGTTTTACCATATTGGCCAGGCTGGTCTGGAACTCCTGACCTCGGGATCTGCCTGCCTCGGCCTCCGAAAGTGCTGGGATTACAGGTGTAAGCCACCTCGCCAGCCAACTGCTCACTACCTTAATTCAGTCTGGAGTGTGTGTGTGGGGGTCAGAGGGGGCTGGTTCCAGCTGAGGACTGCATGATTCCTAGCTCTGGAGCAGTCAGCACCAGGGGTGGTGAGCCAAGCCCAAGGAGATAGATGCTGGCTTCTTCCAGGGACTGCCAGTGGCCTCTGCTGTGTTCCTCTGGATCCCATGTGGGAACGACTCCCCGGCTCAAGTTGCAGCACGACTTCTGTCTCACCCCATCTCTAGCAGAGACTGTGCAGGTGAGGCTCCAGAGGTGGTATGATGAGAAAGTTTCAGGCAGAGAAGTTTGAGGAAGGAGGTTTTAATGTCAAGTTGGAGATTCCCTCTATCTGCATCTGCCCCTATATTTGACCAAACCCAGTCCCTCTCCTCCAGTCCTCCTGGGTCTCACCTTGAGGCACAAGCTTCCAGAGCACACTTTGCCAGTATCAGAAGGCTGCGTGGATGCCATCTTGGAGGGGCGTGGCCTGCAGTACTCCCACCTGGGTCCTCTTCTTTAAGGGCATGAGAATGAAATGAGTAGGTACCTGGGCCAAAATCTTTCAAAAGGTAGCATCCTCTCCATTGGCACTCCCACATCCCATGTCTTCGTTCCTCTGCCGGTCCCTTCCTGCTTTCCATCTATCCATCCTCTCTCCCTCCCTGGCCACCCTCTTCATATTCTGGGTCTCACGCACTCTCGGTACAAACTTCCAGGTAAGAACAGTCTTCAGGCAAAGAGGCAGCCTGTGGAGGGCGAGCTGAACAGAGTCTCGGACAGCTACAAAAGTTGAATGGACAGACAGGTGGACAGGCTAGGAATGGGGGAAGTTCCGCTGCTTCCTGGGAGGAGTTCTGGAATCCTTGGAAGACGACAGCATGGAACCAGCTTCAGACAGTTAGGGCTGGCAAGTCCAAATCCTTTCTCTGGAAGCCACCGTATACCCAGCTCACATTGGGGGATGACCTTTCTATGATACAGATCCTCCTCCTGGTTACAGATCATCTCCATCGAGGTAGATGAGGCGGGGGAAGAGAAGCCAGGCATTTCCCATCCTAATTCTTGTCCTCCTCCAGTTCACAAGCAGATCCTAATAATGATGCCAAAAAAAGTCGAGGGCCCCACCAAAAAGACAAATAACCCGATTTAAACATGGGGGCAAATCTGAACAGACATTCTCAAAGAGGATCAACAACTGGCCGATAAGCACATGGAAAGATACTGAACTCCATGAGCCATCAGGAAAATGCAGATCAAAACCACAGTGAGACTGCGTGCGGTGGCACATGCCTGTAATCCCAGCACTTTGGGAGGCTGAGGCAGGTGGATCACTTGAAGTCAGATGTTCAAGACCAGCCTGGCCAATATGGCGAAACTCTCTCTCTACTAAAAATGCAAAAATTAGTCAGGCGTGGTGGTGGGCATCTGTAATCCCGACTACTCAGGGGGCTGGGGCAGGAGAATCACTGGAACCTGAGAGGTGGAGGTTGCAGTGAGCTGAGATTGGGCCACCCCACTCCAGCCTGGGCAACACAGCGAGACTCTCTCAAAACAAAACAAAACAAAACAAACAAAAAACCACAATGAGACACCACTTCATACACACTAGAGTGGCTACAATCAACAGGACAGTTCATAACAAGCATTGGTGAGAATGAGCAGAAATTAGAATGTTTCTACGCTGCTACTGGGAATGTAAAGTGGTGCAACTGCTGTGGAAATAGTCTGGCAGTTTCTCAAAATGTTAAACAGGCTGGGCGCGGTGGCTCATGCCTGTAATCTCAACACTCTGGGAGGCTGAGGTGGGTGTCATCTGATGTCAGGAGTTTGAGACCACCTTGCCAATATGGCGAAACCCCTGAAATACAAAATACTGAAAATACAAAAATGAGCCAAGCATGGCAATGCACACCTGTAGTCCCAGCTACTAGAGAGGTTGAGGCAGGAGAATTGCTTGAACCTAGGAAGCAGTGGTTGCAGTGAGCCATTGCACTCCAGCCTGGGTAACAGAGCAAGACTCCGTTTCAAGAAGAAAAAAAAAAGTTAAACAATCCAGTGACCATATGACCTAGCAAGTTCACTCCTAGATATATATATTTAAGAGAAATGAAAACAGATATCCACACAAAAACCTGTATATGAATTTCATAGCTGTATTATTTGTAATAGCTACAAAGTAGAAACAACTCAAATGTTCATCAATTGATGAATGGCGAAATAAGATATTCATGCAATGCGAATACTCTTATATACTCATACAGTGGGAATATGCTTCATCAGTTACCAGAAAAGCAGTGCTAATACACACTACCACATGGAATAATCCTGGAAATATTATGCTAAATGCAAGAAGCCACATGCTGTGTGACTCCATTGATATGAAATGTGCAGAGTAGGGAAAGCCATAGAGACAGGAAGTACACTGGTGGCTGCCTCAGGCTGAGGAGGGTGGCTGGAGGAGGGAATGGGAAGTGACTGCTAATGGGCGCAGTTTTGTTTTTGGGGTAATGAAGATGTTACAAAATCAAGTGTGGTGCTGGTTGCACAACTCTGTGAATACAGTAAAAACCATTTTAAATGGGTGAGTTATATGTCAATAACGTTGTTATTTAAAAATCACTAATAACTTCAGTTTAACAAAATGGAAGCAAAGCTTCTCCAAACTTTAGTTATTTGAGAGCCACCACCGTGATCTTTGTGCCATTGCGCTATTACTGGCTTACTCAGAGTCTCGCCCTGTTGTTGGAGTGCAACGGCGCGATCTCAGCTCACTGCAACCTCTGCCTCCTGGGTTCAAGCGATTCTCCTGCCTCAGTAGATGGGACTACAGGTGCATGCCACCACGCCCAGCTAATTTTTTGTATTTTTAGTAGAGACCAGGTTTCACTGTGTTAGCCAGGATGATGGTGATCTCCTGACCTCGTGATCTGCCTGCCTCAGCCTCCCAAAGTGCTGGGATTACAGGTGTGAACCACCACACCCGACCTGGCTTACTCAAGTTGATGATTATGCTTTTTATTTAAGTGAAATTATTTTAATTTAATTAATTTATTTATTTAGAGACAGGGTCTTAATCTGTCACCCAGGCTGGAGTGCAGTGGTGCAATCTCAGCTCACTGCAACCTCTGCTTCCTGGGTTCAAGCAATTCTCGTTTCTCAGCCTCTAGAGCTACTGGGAGTACAGTCGCGCGCCACCGTACCCGGCTAATTTTTGTATTTTTAGCAGAGATGGGGTTTCACCATGTTGGCCAGGGTGGTCTCGAAATCCTGACCTCAAGAGAGCTGCCTGCCTCGGTCTCCCAGAATGCTGGGATTATAGGCGTGAGCCACCATACCCGGCAAAGTGAAATTATTTTAAAGGGCAACTTTGCTACTGTAAATGGGAAAACCGGTGTTTCTTGGCATAAGTAGAAGCTAATTATAAAAAATAAAGACAAACTCCAGAGAAAGAGAGAGAAGATATAAATATACAGACAGAGGCCCCAGCACCCTACCCGTGGGGAGGGACTTCAGGACTAAGGCACTCCCAGGACTGACAGGTAAAGGGCGACCTTGGGCGCCGCCCCTGCTGTCGTCAGCGCTGAAGCCCTGGGCGGATATCCAGGGTTTGGTCTGGAGGTGGCTCCCTAAGGCGAGGGTTGATGGGGGGAGAGCACCCAGGCATCCGCACAGGTGTGACCCTCTGCCCACCAGGCACCCTGTCTACACACCGCGCCGCAGGAAGCCCTCCGCGTTGGTGTCCAAGCTTGAGCACCAGGTAGAGGAACCCATGGCCATTGGGTGGGGGGCATGGGGGTGCGGAGTAGGCTAGGATTCCTCCAATTCTCTGCTGCGCCCTCCCCCAGCCGCCTCCCCAGGCTGAAGGGAGGCCCCGGCAGGGACTTGGCTCTTCCCGAGGTCGGGACTGGATGCCGGCGGTCCGGGCTCCTTCTGCCAGAGATGCCAACCCCCTAGCGCCGGGCACTTCGCCCTGACGCCTCAGCGCCTCTCCTTTCTCCCAGGGCCGCAAGCCTCGGCTCTCGATCCCTTGGGCGCTCCCTCTTGCCAAACTCCGAATTGATCTTGAGCCCACTCCTCCTAGCTCCCATCCCATCTTCCGACGTTTAAGCCCCTGCCTCTAAGACGCCCTCCAGCTTTGTCTCCCTACCTCGCACACTTTCCCAGCTTCTGAGCAGTGTGCACCGCCATCCCGCAGCCCTCCCTCGGGATCGCCCTTGCCCTTCCCCCAGGTTTCCTCCTGACTGTGGGACTAATGGCGTCCCAGTCCCCCGGGAGCTCAGCAGCTGGAAGCAGAGAATTAGACGCAACCTGGCTGGTCCCCGCGCCCTGTACGCGCGCTGGGGCCCCAGCATCTTGCTGGGCGCGCGCCGCCCCGCCTGCACTGTGGCGACCACTGCCTGAGCCGGGCGAGGCGGCTCTGCGCGCCCCTTTCTCTGCAGCGCGGTCAGTCGCGGGCCGGGCAGCAAGGTCCCCAACCCTCGCTCTCCCCTGTCTTGGCGTCAGACTCCTGCTTTTAAGAGTGCGTTGTCGACTGAATATGGTCGACCCGTATCTAGAATCCCAACCCCCTACGCCCCTACACACACACACACACACACACACACACACACACACACACACACACACGCACGCACACAGAATTGCCTTCCCTCGCACCCCCACTTCTTATCACCAAGGATTAACAATGGGGATGGGGGCGCTTGGTAAAATCCAGCATTGCCTATTGACAAATGGCACTGAGTGTCCTTGAGAAATGTCCCTTACTGTTAAAATGGTGTGCTGGGACCGGGTGTGGTGGCTCACGCCTGTAATTCCAGTATTTTCGGAGGCTGAGGTGGGAGGATCGCTTGAGCCCAGAAGTTTGAGACCAGCCTGGGTAACATAGTGAGATCCCATCTCCAGAAAAAAAAATTAAAATTATCTGGGTGTGGTGGTGCACACCTGTGGTCCCAACTACTTGGGAGGCTGAGATGGGAGGATCGTGTGCGTCAGGGAGGTTGAGGCTGCAGTGAGCCGCCATCCTATACTCCAGCCTGGGCTACAGAGCAAGACCCTGTCTCTCTCTCCCTACATGTCTCCTCTCAAAAAAGAGAGTGTGCTGGAGCCAAATCCAAGTACCTGCAGGCAGTTTTTTGCTTCCTCTGTGCCCCAGTTTCCTCATTTGTAAAATGAGTTTGACAGCAGCATCTAGCTTACGGCGTTCTTAGAAGAATTAATAAGCTTAACACCTTTGAAGTATTTAGAAATATGATGGGACCGGCACATCATAAGCACACATCATAAGCACTCAATTAACATTGGCTGTTACTGTTCTCTTTGATGCTCCCTCTCAGTAGCATCTCCTATGCATTGTTCAGGTTTCTCCCTGCAAAAATTTTCTCCTACAGTTTACATTTTTTCCCAGACCCAATGCCATTGCCCTTGTTCAAACGACCATCATCTTTTTTTTTTTTTTTTTTTTTTTAGTTTTTAAATTTTTAATAGAGACAAGATTCTGCTTTGTTGCCTAGGCTGGTTTCAAACTCCCAGGTTCAAGTGAACCACCTGTGTCAATCTTACAAAGTGCTGGGATCACAGGCGTGAGCCCCCATGCCTGGCTGGCCATCATCTTTCACCTGTCTCTGAAATTGCATCTTAGTTGCCTGGAGTAACTCATGACGTGGGATGTGCCCTAGAGCCTGGGATTGTGTCTGGTGCACTGTAGGCGCTCAGTAATTCTTGTTGAATATTTGTTTTCCACTCTTGCCTCCCTATAGTCTCTTAAGCACCAGGAGAAGCTTACTAAAATATAAATTAAAGCATGTTGCTCCCTTGCTCAACACTGTCCAGTGGACCACCTCCTTTGCACTTTTGAATAAATGCTGAATTCCCGACCACGGCCTACGAGCCCCAGCATGACCTCGTCTTGCCTTCCTCTCCAGCCTCATTTCCTTCCCTCCTCTTGCTCTCCCCGTTCCCAGCCTCCTTTCCATTCTTTGAACACCTGAGTCCTTCTCAAAGGCCATTTCTGCTTCTCCCCAACCTCCATTGTTATCTCTTTGTTTTAGTATAAATCCCCCCTCCTCAAGTACTTTCTGGTCCCTAGGAATGGCTGTCACTTCATTACCTTCATGACACTTACCACTGTTCATGACTTCTTCCTTTGTTTTTTTGTTTTGATGAGGAATTTTTGCTCTGTCGCCTGCCCAAGGTGGAAGGCAATAGTGATCTTGGCTCACTGCAACCTCTGCCTCCCGGATTCAAGTGATAATCCTGCCTCAGCCTCCTGAGTAGCTGGGACTATAGGTACCTGCCATTATGCCCAGCTAATTTTTGTATTTTTAGTAGAGACCAGATTTCACCATGTTGGCTAGGCTGGTCTCAAATGCCTGACCTCAGGTGATCCACCTGCCTTGGCCTCCCAAAGTTCTAGGATTACAGATATGAGCCACCTCGCCCGACCAACTTCTTCCTTTGTTTACTTGTTTATTTGTGTCTTTCCACTGGAGTGTAAATGTCAAGAGGACAGAGGACATGTCTGTTTCATTTGCTGTCACACCCTCAGTGTCTGGCTCAGGACCTAGCTCAGTGTGGATGCTCATTAATGAAACAGATGTTGGGTCCTGAGGCACAGATGAAATGCCTCTGCCTCAGTGCTCTCATCTGTTAGATGGGCAGCTCATGAGGGTGACTGTGAAAATGAAACGAGATGGTGGATGTGAAGCAGTCTCGTGTTGCGCAGATGCATTGTGAGTCGAATTCTAGCACCTTTCAGCTTCAGCCTCTCTGGGATTCGTAAACCTCAGCCCATGCCCCAAAGTTTCAAGGTGAAAGACTTTGAAACCCAGAAGGGCAGAGAGGCCTGTCTGGTAGAGAATCAGGAGCAGAACCCAGGAGACATGCCTTACAGCTCACCAGGGGAAGGTGTGAGACAGCTCAGCTGGTGCCAGGGAACAGAGGCTGCCCACCTTGATAGGGAGAGGGCGAGGCCTGAGTCAACCTCACCACAACTGGACTCGGCAAGGGAGGCCTCTGGGGAGTTACCTGTCTGTGGGTCATCTTGGCCGGGAGACAGTGAGGCACAGGCCACTATGCCTGTGCCTCTTATTGGATAGGCAGTGGGGATGGTGCTATCATCGCTTTGAGGCCTGTAAGATCCAGGCCACCACCTTTTGTTGGGAAACAAGGTCTTCCCTCAAGGATAGAATTACCTCTGGCGGGAGTTTCCTGTAGAAGAGGTGGCTCTGCAGGGTCAGAGCTCTGTGGGGAGCCCCAGGTGGGCATCTGGATGGTGAAGAGCCCAAAGACTCTACAAGTGGGTTCTTGGGCTTGCGAATGTGTGCGTGTGTTTATATGTGTGTGCATGTGTTTGTATGAATCAATATGTATTGCATGCATGTGTGTTCATATGTATGTATGTAGATTTGTATATATGTGGGGGAGCTGTATTTGTGTATGTAGATGGGATGTGTGTGTCAATGTGTGTACGTGTACGTGTAGGGTACTTATATTCATTATCTATTACTTTTTTTTTAAAATCCAGTTTTCTCAAAGAATATCTATTGCTTATTGTTACGTGACAAATTACCCCAAAGCTTAGTGGCTTAAACTATAAACATCGATTGCACAGTTTCTGTGGGCTGGGAATCTGAGAGAGGCTTAGCTGGATATTTTTGGTTCAGAGTCTCTCTTGAAGTGAAGATGTTACCCTGGGGTTGGCTGCAGTCTTCTGAAGGCTTGCATGGGGCTAGAGGATCCACTTTTAAGATGACTCACTCACCCTCCTGGCAAGACGATGCTGGCTGTTGGCAGGAGGTCTCCGTTCTCTGCCACATAAGCCTCTCCATATGGCTGCTTGAAAGTCTCATGACAGCAGCTGGCTTCCTCTGGAGTGAGCGACCTGAGAGAGAGAGAGAGAGAGAACTGAGCAAAAGCCACAGTGTTTTTAAAGCCTAGCTTTGGAAGTCCCATGCTTTCATTTCTACCATATTATACTGACCACACAGACCAACCCTGATACACTGTGGGAGGGACTACACAAAGGGATGAATTCCAGGAGCCAGGATCACTGGCAGTCATCTTGGAGGATGGCTATCATGTGTAGTATGTACATGTGGGTATGTGGGGGCTGTGTGTTTACAGGTGTGTACAGAAAAATGTGTTTGTGTGTATATGTGTTTGTTTTTGCATGGTATCTATGGATAGATATATAGCAATGTGTTTGTGTGACATACGTATCTGTGTATTGTTTGCATATGTGTGTGTGTGCATTTATATATCTGTAGATGTATCTATTTGTGTATTGCACATGTGTATGTTTTTGGGCACACGAGTATGCATGCATGTATATATTATGCCTCCATGCATGTCTCTGTGTTTGTATGTGTTTGCATGTGTGCACACGTTTGTATATGCCTTCTTGTACGTGTGTATTTGTAGTATGTGAATGAGCATATATATCCATGTGTGATGGCTTTGTATGTGTATCCAGGTGTATATGTGTGTCTATGCATGCAGCTGTATGAGAATATGTTTGCAAACATTGTATGTGCATGTGCACCTGTGTTGTGTGTGTGCATGTATGCTCGTGTGTGCATTTGTGTATAAATGCCTATATGTAAGTCTGCATGTGTCTGTTTATGTGTGTAGGCATGTCTATATTATGTTTATGTGTGTATGTGAGGTGTATGTGTGTAGGTTTGAGAATATGTGTGTGCATTAACATGTACGTATTGCACTTGCATATATAAATGTGTGCTGGCACACATGTACAAGCTTAGGAATGTCATCTGCTGTGGGAGGAAAGCCTGGAGTCAGGAGGGGGAAGACCCAGGAAGGAGTCCCTCTTATTCCTGGGGTACCACATGGGTGGAAGGCTCTGGAGCCCGGAGAGCAGGCTCTTCCTTGCATTTAGGGAATGTGGATCCATGGTCCTCTGCATCTGACTCTCCTTTGTCGAGGCTTTCTGTTGTTCATTTATATTTAAACATTTCAGCCTTTCCTAAGCTGTCAAATAAAGCAGCAGAGAAAGGGCTGTCTGTTGCCTGGAAGTTGAGAGTTCAGCGTAGACTAGCGCCCCTTTGGGGCTGGCCTGGGGAAAACAAGAGAATTTCCCTGGAAATCCCAGCTGACCCTCCCTGCCATCTCTTCTCTGCTTAGCTGGGAGCTCCTGGGGTTTACTGGGCAAGAAGGGGAGGCATTTCTTTACTTTTAATAATCCAGTCATTTTAGAAGCCACTCCTTTCTTCTTTCCATTTAGAATATTTCTGAAGCCAACTTTTATGTTTAGAAGCTTTATGCTTTCCTCCCCTTTTATAAAAAAGCATTTTTACCTTATTTTTACCCTTTTTTTTTTTGACGGAGTTTCGCTCTTGTTGCCCAGGCTCACCACAACCTCCCCCTCCCGGGTTCAAGCGATTCTTCTTCCTCAGCCTCCTGAGTAGCTGGGATTACAAGCACCCGCCACCATGCCCGACTAATTTTTTGTATTTTTAGTAGAGACGGGGGTTCTTCATGTTGGTCAGGCTCTCGAACTCCCAACCTCAGGTGATCTGCCAGCGTCGGCCTCCCAAAGTGCTGGGATTACAAGCATGAGCCACCGGCCCAGCTATTTTTACCTTTTGATTATGAAAAGCAGTACACATGAACAGAAGTAGACAGAATATAAAGGCACAGCTCAATAGATTATTAGAGTGCACAGCCATTCATACTACTCAATGACAGGGTTTGGGACATGCCACCTGAAAACATGGCACACTGGCATGTTGAGTATTTTAAGCCGGAAGGATCTGAGAAACAGCATGTACCGGACAGTCTCTCTGACCTCCCTGATCCTTCTCCCTTAAAGCAGGTCCTAAGACCCTCATGTGAAGAGTGCCCTTCCTCCAAAGATGGGTACAGAGAGAAGAATCTGAACAAATGGGTCTTGCTAAGTTTCTTGGGTAAATAAAGCTAGTTTTAAGATTATTGGCAGGCTGGGTGCAGTGGCTCACACCTCTAATCCCAGTGCTATAGGAGGCTGAGGCAGGAGCATCACTTGAGCCCAAGAATTTGAAACAAGTTTAAACAAAAATACTGAGACTTTGTCTTTACAAAAAGCTAAAATATTAGGCTGGGTTGGGGGGCTCACCTGTAATCCCAGCACTTTGGGAGGCTGAGGTGGGTGGATCACTTGAGGTCAGGAGTTCGAGACGAGCCTGGCCAACATAGTAAAACCCTGTCTCTACTAATAATACAAAAAATTAGACCAGTGTGGTGGGGGGTGGGTGCCTGTAATGCCAGCACTTTGGGAGGCCAAGGTGGGTGGATCACTTGAGGTCAGGAGTTCGAGATCAGCCTGGCCAACATGGTGAAACCCCCATGGTGGTGGGCATGGGGGAGGGTGCCTGTAATCCTAGCTACTCAGGAGGCTGAGGCAGGAGAATCACTTGAACCCGGAAGGCGGAGGTTGCTGTGAGCCAAGATGGCTCCATTCCATTATTCCATTGCACTCCAGCCTGGGCAACAGAGCCAGACTCGGTCTCAAAAAAAAAAAGATTGTTGATAAAATAAAAACAGAAATGTCTTCGGAGTTGTCAGCATTACATATAACGAAGACATACAATTTTATTCTACCTGGGTTTACTAGTCAAACAATGTTATATCTACTAGATGTTTAAGATTATAAAATTATAAATCTAAACTAAGAACAAAATATACAATAAAAATGAATTGCTTGATGCATATCAAGCACAGCAGTTTTTTTTTAAAAGAGAGAGAGAAGAACCATATATTTAACTTTTAGGTTTCTTGTTTCTGTGATTTTTTTGTTTGTTTTGTTTGAAACAGGGTTTAGTTTTGTTACCCAGGTTGGAGTACAGTGGCATGATTACAGCTCATTGCAGCCTCAACCTCCCGGGCTCAAGCAATCCTTCCTACCTTAGCCTCCCAAGTAGCTGAAACTATAGGAGCATGCCACCACTGCCAGACAATTTTTGTATAGATAGGGTTTGGCCATGTTGTCTAGGCTGGTCTCGAACTCCTGGGCTCAAGTGATCTGCCCACTTTGGCCTCCCAAAGTGTGGCGATTACAGGTGTGAGCCACAGCACCGAGCCATTTTTTACACTTACTTGATTTGTCACCAAGAAAAATAACTTGAGAGGATGGCTAGCTTTGTTTGGTGTTATGGTATGTCTGCCTGAAACAGTTTCCAAATCTTATTTGGTAACTGGCAAGCTTAAAGTTAGGTTAAATTAAGTAGTAGATAAACTACTGAAACATTAACTATTAGGCATAAATTTAAGCATCTATACTTCTGGCATCTTATTTTTATATGGTATAGAAAGCTAAATATATTTGGGTCTATTAATAAATATGTTCTCTTTTTTCTCACCAGGTACCTGCGGCAAGGAAGCGGCGGCGGCAGCGGCGATGGCGCAGAAACACTACCTTGAGGGCGCAGGGACTGCACTACAGCTGCCCGCAAGCCCGCTATCTCCTATGATAAGAGCACCTTTGAAGAAACGTGTCCATACTGTTTCCAGTTGTTGGTTCTGGATAACTCTCGAGTGCGTCTCAAACCCAAAGCCAAGATGACACCCAAAATACAGAAACTTCTTCATCGAGAAGCAAGAAACTATACACTCAGTTTTAAAGAAGCAAAAATTGTGAAAAAGTTCAAAGACTGCAAAAGTGTATTGTTAATCACTTGTAAAACATGCAACAGAACACTGAAACATCATGGTAAAAGTAGAAGCTTTCTATCAACATTGAAGAGCAATCCTACCACTCCTACAAGTAAACTCACCCTGAAAACACCAGCGAGAAGGACTGCAAACCCAAATCAAGGTAAGTCTGGTTCCAAAGGCAAGAGCCCAGCACTGATTTTCAGAACACTTACATCTGGACAGTCAGTATCTACTTCCTCCTCAAAGATTATGAGTAAAACAAAGAAACATTTCTCTCAACTAAAAATGTTACTTAGAATGAATCCCAAAAGAATCCAAAGGTAGACTTCAGAAATGTCTTATCTTCTCTGAAGGGTGGACTTTGAAAATAAGAAATACCTGATGTCAGTGCTGAAACTATAGGAAAACAACTTTTTAAACTTTTATTTTTTGAATACATGGAAACTAGATCTGAATGCAAACTTTTCTCGGCATCCTTTGGGAAAATACCTCATACCTCATTAGTATGAATACCTGAAATCTGCCTGTCTCCTAGGATGGTTGTGAAGATCAAAAAATATATGAAAGTTCTTTGTAAAAAAAAAAAAAAGTAAAAATAAATAAATAAATAAATATGTTCTTTGCCGCATTGAAAGACTGCACTATATGTCCTGAAATTGTAAAATGGTATATTCATAAACTTACTAATCTACAAGATGCCAATAGATGACAGGCAGTTCACAATTGCCTGCTTCCTAATTTTCACTGTAAATTAGGCTTACTAAGGGTTAAAACTTATAATAAGTATATGTAAATAAAACAATTAGAAGTCATAGGGTGGAAAAAAACAACTTTGTATGCAAAGTATGCAAGGTGTGAATAACTTATTACTACTATTATTATGATGATTTGAGATGGAGTCTTGCTCTATTGCCCAGGCTGGAGTGCAGTGGCATGATCTCGGCTCACTGCAACCTCCACCTCCCAGGTTCCAGCGATTCTCCTGCCTCAGCCTCTCTAGTAGCTGGAATTACAGGTGTCTGCCACTTTGCCCAGCTAATTTTTGTAGAGATGGGGTTTCGCCATGTTGGCCAGGCTGGTCTTCAACTCCTGACCTCAGGTGATCTGCCCGCCTTGGCCCCCAAAGTGCTGGGATTACAGATGTGAGTCACTGTGCCCAGCAAGCTGTGGGTTTTTCATAGATGCCTTTATCAGGTTGAGCAAGCTCTTTGCTACATCTGAGGGTTGAATATTTTTATTATGAAAGTGTTTGGGATTGTACCAACTGCTTTTTCTGAGATCATGTGGGTTTTGTTCTTTATTCTATAATACAATGTATTACATTAGTTAATTTTCGTATGTTGAAGTAAACCTGCGTTCTTGAGATGTCCACTTTATCATGGTACATGACCACCCTGGCCAACATGGTGAAACCCCATCTCTACTAAAAATACAAAAATTAGCTGGGCATGGTGGCAGGCGCCTGTAATCCCAGCTACTCAGGAAGCTGAGGCAGGAGAAATCACTTGAACCCAGGAGGCAGAGGCTGCGGTGAGCCGAGATTGTGTCACTGCACTCCAGCCTGGGTGACAAGTGAAATTCCATCTCAAAAAAAAAAAAAAAAAAGTGTGCTGGGCGAGGTGGCTCACTCCTGTAATCTCAACCCTTTGTGAGGTCAAGGCGGGCAGATCATGAGGGCAAGAGATCAAGGCCATCCTGACCAACATGATGAAAAAAATACAAAACTTAGCTAGGCATTATGTTGCATGCCTGTAACCCCAGCTACCAGGAAGGCTGAGACAGGAAAATTGTTTGAACCCGGGAGGCAGAGGTTGTAGTGAGCCGAGATTGCGCCACTGCACTCCAGCTGGACAACAGAGTGAGACTCCATCTCAAAAAAGAAAAAAAAGAAAAACCAATAAAACCGAATTGCTCCTTTTGTCATGTACCAAGTATCAAATATTCATTTGTCACTAATCTGTTCTATTGGTCAGTTTCATTCTTGAACCAATAATATGCTCTCTTAATTACTACAGCTTTTGTAATAAGCGGTGACAACTAAAAGACAATTGTCTTCTTCAAATCTTTTTTTTTTTCAAATTTTTTCAAAGATATGGGGTCTCCCTATGTTGCTCAGACTGGTCTCTAACTCCTGGGACCAAGCAGTTGTTCCATCTCAGCCTCCCAAGTAGACAGGACTGCAGACGCACCACTACACCCGGCTCAAATGTTGGCTATAAAAAAGAATCAGCTTGTCAACTCCCACACAAAAAGAAGAAAAGCAAAGAGGAGGAGAGAAACTGTTGATATTTTTATTAGAATTGCACTGAATCTATATATCAACTTGGAGGATAATATATTTTTACAATAGTGAGTTTCACATCATGAATAAGAGATGTCTTTCAAATCGTTGGAACCTTCTTTCATAAAATTTTCTCTGTAGAGGCCGGGCATGGTGGCTCATACCTGTAATCCCAGCACTTTGAGACCCTGAGGCAGGTGAATCACCTGAGGTCAGGAGTTTGAGACCAGCCTGGCCAACATGGTGAAATCCCCATCTCTACTAAAAATACAAAATTAGCCAGATGTGGTGGCACATGCCTGTAATCCCAGCTATTTGGGAGGCTGAGGCAGGAGAATCACTTAAACCCAGGAGGTGGAGGTTGCAGTGAGCTGAGATTGTGCCATTGCACTCCAGCCTGGGCAGCAGAGCAAGACTGTGTCTCAACACACACACACACACACACACACACACACATTTTCTCTGTATAGATCTTGCATAACTTTATATTTATTGACAGGTACTTGATTTTTATGCTTTGTAGAAGTAAACCTTTAAAAATTTCATTTTCTACCCATTTTTTGTTGGTATGTAGAAATAGAATTGACATTTGTATATTGATTTTTCAGCCAGTTGTATTGATAAAGTCTCTTATTAATTCAAATAGTATAACTTTTGGATATTCTACATAATAATATAAAAAGAAAGTTTTATTCTTCTCTTTCCACCTTTATTTTATTCCTTTTCTTGTTTTAGTGCATGGCTAAAGACCTCGAGTACAATGCTGAATTGTAATAGGACAGTAGACATCCTTACCTAAAAAGCTCAGAAGAATTCTAACATAGTTTCAGGCTTCTCAGAAGCAGACCCTGAGACAAGGATCTGTGTACAAGGAATTTATTGGGAGGTGAAGGAAAAACCTTGGTTGGGGAGTGGGAAAGTGAGACAAGGAAGGGGAGGAGGCCAAGAGGGGTGTGTTATCAGGCTTAACTCTGGAGCTGAATTCTGCTGGGGGACTCTGGCAGCCAGTGTAAACTACGCACCTCAGAGTTCTCTTGCCCCAGATGGGAGGGAGCTGGGGTATTCAGACACAAAGTCTTGCCAGTTATGGTTAGAGCTGCTCTGGGATGGAGAATGAATTCCCCAGCACTTCCACCTGTCCTGGGAGTGGAAAACTGTAGTCAAGCAGCAAAAGAAAGCCCTCAGGCAAAAACTGCAGATGCTGGTGGCTGAAAGTGGTACTGGGGACACTGAAATGGTAAAAGTGATGGATACAGGTAAGTTGCCAACAGTGTCTTCTACAAATACCTTCAACATTTTACAGCATTAACAAGTAACATTTGCAGTTCCCATTGGATAACAGCAGCTGCAAGTCCCGTCTTTCTAGACATTTCCTAAAGTCATGCATAAGTCAATAAAGAGCGAAAGAAGGGAAAGAATATACATAATTGTTGGGCGTGGTGGCTCACGCCTGTAATACCAGGCCAAGGTGGGTGGATTGCTTGAGTCCAGGAGTTCAAGACCAGCCTGGGTAACATAGTGAGACCGTGTCTCTACTAAAAATTTAACAAATTAGCTGGGTGTGGGGGTGTGTGCCTGCAGTCCCAGCTACTTGGGGCGGGGGGTGGGTGCTGAGGCGGGAGGATCTCTTGAGTCTGGGAAGTTGAGGCTGCAGTGAGTCAAGATTGCACCACTGCACTCCAGCCTGGGCAACAGAGCAAGACACTGTCTCAAAATAAACAAACAAACAAAACACACATAATCCATGCTTACAGCATAATCAGGAGACAGAAAAATATTACAAACTATGATGGTAAAGTGCTGCCAGCTGGCCGCTGCCAGCTCACCATTAACACCAGGAGCTCAGTTCTCTGGTAGCATTCCCTACTGTGAACCCTGGCCTACAAAGGACAGCGACCATTCAGTGAAAGTCTAGTAACTGCCATACTACAGCATGCCAGGTTTACCAACCCCACACTTAGCATTAACAAATAAGAATCCTAGTACTTAGAAAATACACAGAATGGACTAAGTTAAGGAAAAAGGGAGAATGGACAAATACAAGAGAGAGAAGGAGTAGGAGGGAAAAAAAGAGGAAAAGAGGAAGAGAAGAAAAAAGGGGCTGGGCGTGGTGGCTCACGCCTGTAATCCCAGCACTTTGGGAGGCCAAGGCGGGAGGATCACTTGAGGTCAGGAGTTCGAGACCAGCTTGACCAACATGGTGAAACCCTGTCTCTACTAAAAATACAAAAATTATCTGGGTGTGGTGGTGGGCGCCTGTAATCTCAGCTACTAGGGAGGCTGAGGCAGAAGAATCGCTTGAACCCAGGAGGCAGAGGTTGCAGTTAGCCGAGATGGTGGCACTGCACTCCAGCCTGGGTGACAGAGCAAGACTGTCTCAAAAAAAAAAAAAAAAGAAAGAAAATTCTAGAAAAGATAAACTAATCTATAGTGACAGAAAGCAGATCAATGGTTGCTTGGACGTCAGGAGTAAAGAGAGATTGATTGATTGCAAAGGAGTACAAGGGGATGACGGAAAGTTTCTGTATCTTGATTACGGTGGTGGTTTCCCAGGTGTACATGGTATACGTCAAAATTCATAGAATTCTACACTTTAAATGTATAATTTATTATATGGAAATTATACCCCAATAAAATACATATATATTTTTGAGACAGAGTTTTGCTCTTGTCTCCTGACCTCAGGTGATCCGCCCGCCTCGGCCTCCCAAAGTGCTGGGATTACAGGCATGAGCTACCACGCCTGGCCACATGTATAACTTTTAACTCCCCATAAACTTAATTACTGAAAGCCTACTGTTGACAGGAAGCTTTACTGATAACATAAACAGTAGATTACCACATATGTGGTATGTTCTATGTATTATACACCATATTCTTACAACAAAAGAAGCTACAGAAAGGAAAATGTTATGCCTGTAATCCCAGCACTTTGGGAGGCTGAGGCGGGAGGATTGCTTAAGCCAGGAGTTCAAGACCAGCCTGGGAAACGTAGTGAGACCCTGTTTCCACAAAACAATTTAAAAATTAGCTGGGTATGGTGGTGGGCACCTGTAGTCCCAGCTATTCAGGAGGCTGAGGTGGGAAGATCACTTGTGCCTGGGAGGTGAAGGTTGCACTGAGCCAAGTTCATGCTACTGTACTTCAACCTGGGCAACAGAACAAGACACTGTCTCAAAAAAAAAAAAGAGGCAGGGGAGGAGAGAGAATATATTTACCATTCGTTAAGTGGAAGTGGATAATTACAGGGTTTTCATCTTCATCTTCACGTTGAGTAGGCCAAGGAGGAGGAAGAGCAAGGGCTGGTTGGGGCAGCAGTGCGAGAAGAGGTGAAGAAGGTAGAACAGGAGGTTTAGAGGGGGTCAGGAGAGGCAAGCATACTTGGTATCACTTTTTTTGTTTTTTTGTCTTTTTTTTGTGTCCAAGACGGAGTCTTGCTCTGTTGTCCAGGCTGGAGTGCAGTGTTGCAATCTCTGCTCACTGCAACTTCCACTTCCCGGGTTCAAGTGATTCTCCTGCCTCAGCTTCCTCAGCTGGGATTACAGGTGCCCACCACCATGACCTACTACTTTTTGTATTTTTAGTAGTGATGAGGTTTCACCATGTTGGTTTCAAACTCCTGATCTCATGATCCGCTCGCCCCAGACTCCCAAAGTGCTGGAATTACAGGTGTGAACCACCTCACCTGGCCGGTATAAATTTTTTGTTTTTTGAGACAGTTTTATTGTCCAGGCTGGAGTGCAATGGCATTATCTCTGCTCAACGAAACCTCTGCCTCAAGGGTTCAAGCGTTTCTCCTGCCTCAGCCTCCCAAGTAGCTGGGATTACAGGCATTCGCTACCACACCTGGCTAATTTTGTATTTTTAGTAGAGATGGGGTTTCTCCATGTTGGTTAGGCTGGTCTTGAACCCCTGACCTCAGGTGATCCACCTGCCTCATGATTGCCTGGGTTGATCCAAAGTGCTGGGTTAGAGGTGTGAGCCACCACGCCTGGCGGCTGGTATAACTTTCATTGGAAAAAATCCACATGTAAGTGGATGGATTTCAATGGCACAGGTCCATTTATTTGTGAATTTTCTTCCACCTCTGGGGTAACGTTTCTATCACCCTCCTAAAGTTTTCTTGCACCCTTTTGCAACCAAACTCCCTCTCAATCCTTGACATTTGAGCAACCACTGGTCTGCTCTCACTATAGTTCAGTTGGCATTTTCCAGAATTTATCCCATGGAAAAACTAAGGCAAATGTACAATGATATATGTATATGATATATTTATCTGAATGTTTAGAGTTGTCAACTGGAGAAAAAAATTGAATGACCATTATTAACAGACTGAATAAATAATGAACATCTATACAATAAAATACTGTATGGGAAGTGTAAGAGTAAATATAGTGTTAAGGTAAAATTTTTTACATAAGTAATACATGGTACATTCTGTTGTACAAAAGGAAACCATTACTAAAAGGGTAAGTCCTCTTTGTCACTCCCAACCCAGAAAATCACTGTTAAAGTTTGATGCGCATTTTCCCAGGCTTTTTCTAGACATGTATATATCTACATGCATATTTATATACGCATAAAAATATATAATAATTTTTTTTTTAAGACAGAGTCTTGCTCTGTCACCCAAGCTGGAGTGCGATGGCACGATCTCAGCTCACTGCAACCTCCACCTCCCAGGCTCAAGCGATTCTCCTGCCTCAGCCTCCCAAGTAGCTAGGACTACAGGTGTGCACCACCAGGCCTGGCTAATTTTTTTGTATTTTTAGTAGAGATGGGGTTTTACCATGTTGGCCAGGCTGGTTTTGAACTCCTGACCTCAAGTGATCTGCCTCGGACTCCCAAACTTCTAGGATTACAGGCGTGAGCCACCATGCCTGGCATATAATGTTTTTAAAGTATGTGGGTTTTGCACAAATTCCTTATCCTGTGTCCAATTCTGCAACCTGCCTTTTCTACTAAACAATGTCTTTGTAATCTCTTTATGTTACTACATACAATATGCAATTGACCTTTTTCTCAATAGCTACCTATAATGGACATTTCATAGTGTATTTGGCCTTGCCTTTACTGAGAAAGCTTTAGATAGATTTTTGCCATTGCTAAATTAAATTTATATATATTGATATAGAAATATCTCTATATCATATTAAGATTTTTAGAAAGCGTCTAAGTGGAACATTTGTATCAAAATGAACTTTCATATAGGTATCAAAAAATTGGAAGGACACTAGTTTGCACAATTACTTTAGTGGAAGGAAGGAGGTTGGTTTATAAGCAGACTTTGGCTTTTCTTTTCCTTTGAGACAGTCTTGCTCTGTTGCCCAGGCTGGAGTGTAGTGGCGCAATCTCAGCTCACTGCAACCTATGCCTCCTGGATTTGAGCTATTCTCCTGCCTCAGCCTCCCGGGTAGCTGAGATTACAGGCATGCGCCACCATGCCTGGCTAATTTTTGCATTTTTTTAGTAGAGACAGTGTTTCACCATGTTGGCAAGGCTGGTCTTCAACTTCTGACCTCAAGTGATCCACCTGCCTCGGACTCCCAAAGTGCTGGGATTACAGGTGTGAGTCACCACACCTGGCCAGACTTTAACTTTTCCACTTTTTCAGTGGTAATCTTTTTTCCTGATAATATGTTCACAATCAAGTAATATCAGGGACTGCCGAGAAGTGAATGATGAAGGGTGATAAGGTATAGATGCTGCCCTTCTCTTTGCAGCTCCCAAGAGGGGCTGGAGAGGGGTTTGGGGAGGGTGGGAAACAGCTTTGGCTGCCCAGAGCAGCTCTGAAAGGGGCCCGATGCTCAGCGGGAGTCCTGAGGGCAGAGCTGGACAGCTCTTCTGGAGATGGAAGGAAGGAAGACCACTGAGGCCACTTCCCAGGTGGAGGACTAGGGGTGGAAGAAGTGACCTGTGTGTGGATCCAGCCCACCCTTCACCCCCTTCAGGCAGGCACTTGAGACAGAAAAGAGATTTTAAACCAGGCTCCCATCAGCTCCCAGGAGTGCAGCCTCCACCTGCTCCCCAACTGTTCTGGTTCCGAAGGTTCAAGCCAGGCTCAACTCCCACTCCTCTAGTCTCCAAATAAGCACAGCACGGAGAGTCTGAGTGAAAAATCCGCTTTAATAATCCAGCTTCAGCTCAGCTGGGAACCTCCCCTCTCAGGTGCAAAGTGCTGGCAGAGAAGTCTTTCCAAGAGGGCTCAATCCACTAAGAGATTATGGCTCAGAGAAGGGAAGAGCTCAAAGAAGCCCTGAAATGGGAGGCAGCATGGAAATTGGAATTAGTGAGTAATCTGATGGAGATGTCCTGCCACCCACCTCCCACCAACAGATGTTCCAGCAAGATAAGGACCAAGGTTTCATCTGTTCCTGACAGCCACCCGAGTCTTCTCAGCCCAGATCCCCTCTCTCCAACCCCTCATTTTCCATTTCTTTGGGTCAGGGCCCCTGAGCCTTGAGAAGAATAAGGACCCTTGTTTAATCTCTTCTTTCTCTTTTGTAGAGACAGTGTCTCAACATGTGGCTTAGCCTAGTCTCAAACTCCTGGCCTCAAGCAATCCTCCCACCTCCCAAAGTGCTGGCATTACAGTGTGAGCCACTGTGGTTGGCTAGGACCTTGTTTGACCTACCTGGCCACACCATGACAACCCGCCCCCATTACTCAGGCCAGTCACTTGTGATGGCGATGTCCCAGCAACCAATCCAGGCACTAGAGAGGAAGGAGCCCTGTGCCATGGAGAGGGTCCAGGGTGGGAGTTACCTTGAAGAGGGTGAGGGTCTGGAGGACTCCTGTGGTGCAGGCCATCTCCCGGATAGAGTGCATGGCCAGTTGGGGGCTGCCTAAATCCAGCACCCGCAGCCCCAGCCGGGAAGCCAAGATGGGTCCAATGGTGGTTCCACAGGTGATGTCATTCCGGACCATGAGGTCCTAGGGAGAGCAGGAGACCCATGAGCAACATGCAGTGTGTGCTCATTAGAGCCAAGGAGGAAACCGTCTTAGAACTGCAGGGCTGGAAGGGCCTGGGAGATGGTCCATTTCTACCCCTCTTCAGAGCATAAAATCAAAGCCAACGTTAAATGGCAGATCCTGAAGGACAATATATTCTGAATTGGTACCATTCCATCTGCACTGCCACCACCCTAGTTCCAATCTATTCTCCACACAGCAGGAAGGGGGATTTTGTAAAGTATCCATCCTTCTTTGTTACCCTTTGTCTTGCTTAATATCCACACACACACACACAAAATCACTCAGTGGCATTAGAGTCTTTAAAAACATTGCTACTGACATTTTGAAATGATTTTCTTTATATTATGGTAAAAGAGTAAATAAGAAAAACATAAAATATCAAGGTTTTCAGTGTAAGAGAAAACAGAATTATAAAATCAAATAAGAAATAACTATTCTTGTTATTCTTGTGGCCCACCCAAATATCATGTGTGTGATGCCATACGAATACATCAGCCATGACTTCTAGCCAAAAATGTTTAACTTGAGGCTGAGCATGGTGGCTTACGCCTATAATCCCAGCACTTTGGGAGGCTGAGGCAGGTGGATCACTTGAGGTCAGGAGTTCAAGGCCACTCTGGTCTACATGGTGAAACCCCATCTCTACTAAAAATACAAAAATTAACTGGGCATCAGGGTGCACACTGGTAACCCCAGCTACTTGGGAGGCTGAGGCAGAAGGATGGCTTGAACCAGGGAGGCGGAGGTTGCAATGAGCTGAGATCACGCCACCGCACTCCAGCCTGGCAGAGTGATACCCTCACTCTTTCAAAAAAAAAAAAAAAAAAAAAAAAGTTTAACTTGAATCCATCAAGTCTTTAGAAATTGCATTTGATAGGAAGTACAGGGCTTACAGACAAGCTAAATGACAGCATGAGGCAGCAAGGAGACATATCCAGAAGTTTCTTGAACAAGCCAATGCTATTTAAAAAGGGGTGGGGGAAACTGTGCTACATTAGAAGACATTTAAGCAATGTGTCAGCCAAATAGAATGTGTGGTCCTGAGTTGGATACTAGGGTGGGTTAAATAACTGTAAAAAAATATTTTGGGAATAACTAGGGAAAATGGAAAATGATCTGTGCATTAGATGAGGCACAAGTTTACTGAAACAACAATTTCCTGAAATGGGGTTGGGAGTGGTGGATCACACCTGTAATCCCCGAACTTTGGGAGGCCAAAGCGGGGAGGATCTCTTGAAGTCAGGAGTTCAAGACCAGCCTGGGCAACATGGCAAGAACTCTATTTTTACCAAATATAGAAAATTAGCCAGGATGGTGGCATGCACCTGTAGTCCCAGCTACCTGGGAGGTTGAGGCAGGACGATCTCCTGAGCTCAGGAGTTTGAGGGTGCAGTGAGCTACGATCATGCCACTGCACTCCAGCCTGGGAGACAGAGCAAGACCCTGTTTCTAATTTTAAAAAACTTTTTTAAAGAAACTGCAATAGAAAGGTGAAGATGACTGAGTGAAAAGAGGCAACAAAAAATATATCCAATATCATTTTTAAAAAGCATATATGAAGTTTAAGCATAGAAAAAAATCTGGAAGACTATACCAAATTTCTGGGGATTAGTGTTTTATTTTCTCATCTCTATCTGTATTTTCTAATTTTCTAAAATACATGTGCCCTACTTCTGCTGTAGTTATTAAAGAAAAATCCCCCAATGTCTTCTCACTGCCTTAGAATAAAATCAAAATGCCCTTCCATGGCCTAGGTGTTCCTACACGCTCGTTGAGCTGGGCCTCTCCCCTGACCACCTCCTGCTCTCATCCTGGCTCTACCATCCTGCCTTTCTCTCCTCCTAATGGATCAGCTCATTCCTGGCCCCCTTGGGGCCTTTCTACTTGTGCCTTCTGGCTGGGACCCTCCCATAGCTGCCTCTTTCCCAGTGGTTAGATCTCAGCTCAGATATCACCTCCTCAGAGAAGCCTTCCCGAGGGCAGAACAATTCAGCTTTCCATAAGGCAGAACGAGTACTGTGCAGCAAGAGCCCTGCACTGGGAGTCAGGAAGCCACGGTTCTATGCCTGACTCCACTAGAACTTGCCTGCTATGACTGTCGCTGGACCACCCATGCCCGCATCCCTGATACAGACAGGTAGATATAGAAATAGACAGTCATGCACTACATAGTGACATGTCAGTCAATGATAGGCCACATATATGACAGTGGTCCCATAACATTATAATGGAGCTGAAAAATTCCTGTCGCCTCGTGACATCACAGCTGTTGTGATGTTGTGGCATGATGCATGACTCATTTGTTTGTGGTGATGTTGGCGTAAACAAACCTACTGTGTTGTCATTATGTACAGCATGCAATACCTAATAACAATAAACAACCATGTTATGGTTTATGTATTTACTATATTATGCTTTTTATTGTTATTTAACTAATTAATTAATTAATTAATTTTGAGATAGCATTTCACTCGTGGCCCAGGCTGGAGTGCAATGGCGCCATCTTGGCTCCCTGGAACCTCTGCCTCCCAGGTTCAAGTGATTCTCCTGTCTTGTCTCCAGAGTAGCTGGGATTACTGGCGTGCACCACCAAGCCCAGGTAGTTTGTATTTTCACCACGTTGGTCAGCTGGTTTTGAACTCCTGACCTCAAGTGATCCACCTACTTCAGCCTCCCAGAGTGCTGGGATTACAGGTGTGAGCCACTGTACCTGGCCTATTATTATTTTAGAATGTACTCCTTCTAATTATTAAGAAAAAAAAAACCATAAAAGCCTCAGGCAGGTCCTTTATGAGCTATGCCAGAAGAAGGCACTGTTATCATAGCAGATAGCAGCTCCCTGCATGCAACTGTCCCTGAAGACCTTCCCATGGGACAAGATGCAGAGGTGGAAGACAGTGACACTGATAATCCTGACCCTATATAGGCCTAGGCTAATGTGTATGTGTGTCTTTGTTTTTAACCTAAAAGTTAAAAAAATTTAAAAATAACTAAAAATTTTAAAAATAGGAAAAAGCTTACAGAATAAGGATAGAAAAAAAGAAAATATGTTTGAATAGCTGTACAATGTGTTTGTGGGTTTGTTTTGTTCCTTGAGATGGAGTTTCAGTCTTGTTCAGTCTTTCACTCAGGCTGAAGTGCAATGGCGCGATCTTGGCTCACTGCAACCTCTGCCTCCCAGGTTCAAGTGACTCTCCTGCCTTAGCTTTCCAAGTAGCTGGTATTACAGGCGCAGACCACCACACCCAGCTTGTTTTTTTTTGTAGTTTTAGTAGAGATGGGGTTTTACCATGTTGGCCAGGCTGGTCTCAAACTCCTGACCTCAGGTGATCCATCCGCCTCGGCCTCCCAAAGTGCTGGGATTACACCGTGCCTAGCCTATTTGTGTTTTAAGCCAAGTGTTATTACAAAGGAGTCAACAATTAAAAAAAAAGTTTATAAAGTAAAAAAGTTACAGTAAGCTAATTTATTGAAGAAATACAATTTCCAAAATAAATGAGTGTAGCCTAAGTGTACAGCGTTTATAAAATCTGCAGTAGCAGACAGGAACACCCTAGGCCTTCACATTCACTCATCACTCACTCAGGACAACTTTCAGTGCCGAAAGCTCCATTTACGATAAGTGCTCTATACAGGTGAACCATTTTTAATCTTTTATACCACATGCTTCCTGTACCCTTTCTTTCTTCTCTTTTTTTTTTTTTTTGAGACAGGGTCTCACTCTGTCACCCAGGCTAGAGTCCAGTGGTACAATCTCAGCTCACTGCAACCTCCACATCCTGGGCTCAAGAGATCATTCCCAAGTAGGGAAGGCCTCCCATGTAGCTGGGACTACAGGCATGCACCACCACACCTGGCTAATTTTTGCATTTTTTGGTAGGATGGAGTTTCACCATGTTGGCCAGGCTGGTCTTGAACTCCTGACCTCAAGTGATCTGCCCACCTCCACCTCCCAAAAGTGCTGGGATTACAGGTGTGAGTCACCGCAACCTGATTCCTGTACCTTTTCTATGTTCAGATACATCTACCATTTTGTTATAATTACCTACAGTTTTCAACACAATAAGAAGCTATACAGGTTTGTGGCCTAGGAGCAATGGGCTATACCACACAGTCTAGGTGTGCAGCAGGCTGTCTGTCTAGGTTTGTGTATGTCCACTCCATGATACTCACACAATCACAAAATTATCTAATGATGTCATTTCCCAGAACATATCCCTGTGGTTAAGCAATGCATGACTGTATATGTGTGTATATATGTGTATACACAATACTGTCATGTTATATACATATATGTATAAATGTATACAACATATATATGTACACAAATACACACACACACACTGAGGAGAAATGACTAGATGGCTGATTTCTCAGGGAAGAGAGAAAATGAGTAGTTGGGGTTCCATACTCCCCAGCCCTGAACTTTCCCTGTGGAAGCCCCCAGGGTGTGTAAGACACAGGGGGGAAGTGGGGGTACTATGGGGAGAGGCAGCACTATGTGCCAGGAACACACTGTACCTTCAGTCTTCATAGAAATCCAGCAAAGTAGGCTGGACGCCATGGCTCACACCTGTAATCCCAGCATTATAGGAGGCTGAGGTGGGCGGATCACCTGAGGTCAGGAGTTCGAGACCAGCTTGACCAACATGGAGAAACCCCACCTCTATTAAAATACAAAATTAGCCAGGCATGGTGGGACATGCCTGTAATCCCAGCTACTTGGGAGGCTGAGGCCGGAGAATTGCTTGAACCTGGGAGGCGGAGGTTGCAGTGAGCTAAGATCACACCATTTCACTCCAGCATGGGTATGAAGAGTGAAACTCCATAGCCAAAAAAAAAAAAAAAAAAAAATCCAGCAAAGTAGGCATCATAATCATCCTATTCTATAGATGTGGAAACTGAGACTCAGAAAGGTTAGGAGACTAGGCCAAGGTCACACAGCTAGCACCACAGCAGAACCAGCATGGAATCCAGCTGTATCCAAAATCCCTGCTCTTCTCACTCTACTGGAATCCCCTTCACTCAAGGCCATCTACCAGGCTCCCTGTTTGTGGGGGGGCCCATCTGTCTGTGTCCCCACCAAGCTCCCTCCATCACACCTTCCCAGGCAGGGCCCACCCTCACCTGTAGGGGGACGTCGACTTTGTGGGCCACCTCTCGGATCAGGGCCTCTGACACTGCGTTTGAGGCATAGCGTTGCTGGCTGTTCACCTTGATCACGGGGCCCTGGGGAGATTCAAGGGTGAGGCAGAGGCAATGACAGGCCCAAAGGGAATGAGGGAGGGCCCAGAACAGCCAGGCCTCCAAGTCCCTAGGGAGAAATGGCATGTCTTACCTTGTGGAATAAGGGTCGATGGTTCTCCTCATGCTTGTCCCTGTAAGAGACAGATAAGAGCCAGGGATGGCAAACAGGAGCAAGCCTGTTAATGCTCACCACCCTCCCATGGCGGACATCACTAATAGATCACAGCACTCTCTCCCACCCAGCCCAGGGGACTTCAGAGTCATTCCACACACAGGGTTCCAGGCAGCCTCTAGCAATAGATGGAAACAAGTCTGTAGACAAAGCCTATTCTACACACCTGGGTTAGGCATTGCATGACTTTGATCAAGTCAGTTTTGCAGTAGTGAAAAGAAAGTGCCCCTGAACCTCCAGCAGAATGAAGAAGGGAGAAAGGAAGAGGCTGGGGCCAGGGCAGAGCCTCAAGGCAGGTTATGCTTGGGTCTCCAGCTATGTGAAGACTGTGTGTCTGGCACCCGAGACTCACAGGTAGTTGGGGTGCACGGCATGGGCCATGTCTGCGCTGATCATGAAGGACCTGGGTATGGCTTCCTCGAAGGCCGTCGGGTGCTGGCACGAGGCTGAGATCCGCCGCAGCACCAGCTCTGTCAGCAGTGACTGTGCTCCCTGCGCACTCTCAGACCCCACCTGGCGACAGCAGAGTCCTGACTCGGGGAATCTGGGTTCAGGGGCCTGATCTTTAAAGCGAGTGAGAGGGGCCCACTGCCCAACTGGCCCAGAACTCCAGAGTCACTTGGGTGTTCTTAGCAACACCCCTAACCCGGGGTCATCACTGATCACCAGATGGTGGGCTGGGGCCAAACTGACTCACAGTCTTTTCTGGGGCAGAAACAGCATTGGTGGGTTTCCTGCACTGCTCCCCTTCCTCCTCCCGTGACCTCACATCTGGGGCTTAGCAGAGGTGCCCCACCACACTGGTCAATTTTCTTTTATGTGTACGACAGACTGCTAACTGTTCATGATATCTTTTATTTATTTTTATTTATTTATTTTTTTGAGATGGAGTCTCACTCTGTCGCCCAGGCTGGAGTGCAGTGGTGTGATCTTGGCTCACTGCAACCTCCGCCTCCCAGGTTCAAGCAATTCTCTGCCTTAGCCTCCCAAGTAGCTGGGATTACAGGTGCCTGCTACCACATCTGGCTAATTTTTATATTTTTAGTACAGATGGGGTTTCACCATCTTGGCCAGGCTGGTCTTGAACTCTTGACCTCGTGATCCACCTGCCTCGGCCTCCCAAAGTGCTAGGATTACAGGCATAAGCCACCATGCCCAGCATGATATCTTTCATAACAGAACACCCAACTTTCAGCTAAGCACTTAACCACCCAGCTAGAGATGACAGTCCCAGGCTGCTCTGTGGCTACACACAACCACACTAAGTTCTGTGGAATATAAGCAGTGATGAATGCCACTTCTGGATCATGCCCTTAAAGCCATAGGGTGCCTACTTCCCCTTTGCCCTCTCATCCCTTCCTACTCAATGTAGACATGATGGCCACAGCTGGAATGGCCACCTGAATCCTGAAATAGAAGTCATGTGTTCAGGATGGCAGGGACTCCCCTAAAGTGCTAACTTTGACCTGGGTCGTTACATGAGCGAGCACTATCTGTTCGAGCACTGTTATGCAGCTAAGACTGCAGCCTCGCACATACATGCAGGCATCACGAGGACCTACTCCATGCTGAGCCCTGGGGCCATGAGGATAGAGTAGCGTCCCTGTCCTAGAAGAAGCTCACCATGTGGCACAAAGAGAGATATAGGAGAGGTGGTCACCCTTGAAGAAGCAGACCTATGTTGAGCCAGAGGAGACACCAAGTGCTAAGGAGGCACAGGCAGCATCTCCCCTGTCTTTGGGGCCCCCAGAAGAACCCTGGCTCATGGTGGATGCCTGGCACAAGTTGGCTGTGAAAGACTCCGCAGAGGGGACCCTCCCCAGAACCCTCCACGTACCTCTTCGTTGTCATAGAGTGTGATCATGCGCACGTGAGGATCCATGGCCAGGGAGCCAGGGCCCGCACAGGAATCTATCAAGGCCTGGATCAGGGAAGGACATGACAGCATCATCTCTACCCTCCTTCAGCTGGAACTCAGCCCACTAGCACCTTGGGTATGCACACGCCCCCTGTCTGCCTTCCGTGGTCGTGGCTTTTATCTCTTAGGGCACTGCCTGGCAGAGGGTGTGGTGGGGGCCTTTTCTTTTTCCTTCCTCCCTCTCCTTCCTTCCTTCCTTCTCCTTCCCTCCCTCCTTCCTTCCTTTTCTCCTTCTCTCCTTCTTCCTTTCTATCCTTCCTTCCCTTTTTCTCCTTCTCTCCTTCCTTCCTCCTTTTCTTCCTTCCTTCCTTATTTTCTTTTCCCTCCCTCCCTTCTTTTTTTTTTTTTTTTTTTGCCAAATCAATAGCTACATAGGTAGAAACCTTTTCAACTGGAACGGGAGACACCATCCTTTGGGTGTTCTCCACCTTCCCATGCAAACGGCAGTACAAAGATGTGGAGGACAGACAGGAAGAGCTGAGAAAGCCAAAAGACCACACAGATCACATAAGTGGACTGGCCTCAGTGAAAAGGCTAAGGTTCAAAGAGGCGACAGACTTTATCAAGGTGACGTGGCTGGCTGGCTGCCTGCAGAAGTGGATGCAGGTCCCAGGTCTGGCTCTGGTCTCAATCACAGCCTAAAGCCTCTCTCCAGCCACGGGATTGCAGGGAAGGCAGAAAAAGGCAGAGGAAGATCAAGGGCAAGAAGAGAGAAAAAGAGGGAACTGACAAGGATGGAGAGAAGGTAGAGAATATTGAGGTGACTAGGAAGAGAGGCTATCTGACTAAGATCCCAAGAAACAGGGAGAAGGCTAAGGGCTTAAGCCTGGGGGGTGGGGTAAAAAGCAGAGGAAGTGGATGATACTGCCTTATGCGATGATAAGGCCTATCCCCGAGGCAGAGGTTGTTAACTTCAGAGAAAGCAGCAGGAATAAGGCTAGGACAAGACACCGTGGTGCCCTAAACAACTCAGCCTTCTTGCCTCAACCCCCTGACAGTGCAAAGAACAGAGGCCAAAGGTGCTGATGCTGAGGTTGCAGCATTTAGCTCCCCCTCCAGGGCCATCCAGTCCCAGCAGACTAAGCGGGTAGCCAATGGCTCTCTCTCATAACCTGCTGGGGCTTCAGGCAGCTCCCCCGACCCCGAACACGTCACCTCTGCTGGTGGTATGTGCTGCCTGGGGTTCCCCACCTCCTCACCTGTAGGGCACAGAAGCAGCTGTGCAGATTGTCCAGCCGAGGAGCAAAGATGAACTCATCATAGGCACCACCCAAGACCTAGAGAGATAAGACAGTCAGCCTGAACTTCCACCCTCCACCCCCACTCACCTGTTTCTCCTGCTCCCAAGGGTCACCTTGGTTTTCTTACGTAATCTCTCCCTGACCCCTGGCTTAGGGCACTATCTTTTTTTTTTTTTTTTTTTTTTTTGAGATGGAGTTTCCCTCTGTTGCCCAGTCTGGAGTGCAGTGGCTCCATCTTGGTTCACTGCAACCTCCGCCTCCCGGGTTCAAGCGATTCTCATGCCTCAGCCTCTCAAGTAGCTAGGATTACAGGTGTGCACCATCAGGCCCGGTCAATTTTTGTATTTTTCTTAGAGACGGGGTTTCTCCATGTTAAGCTAGTCTCAAACTCCTGATCTCATGTGATCCACCCGCCTCGGTCTCCCAAAGTGCTGGGATTCCTTGCTGGGCAGGACTGAGCAGAGACTGCAGAAGGGGGCTGGGCTGGTGCTAAGGAACAGAAGGGTGGAGGCCTATAGCTCTTGACCTCTTCCTGTGGGCCAAGAAAAGGAAGGGCTGAATTGTCACCAAAAAGGCCAAGGAAGTAAACAGAGGAAGCCAGCCAAGAAAAACTTAGTTCATGTTCAAACAGGACAGAGCCTCCAAAGATTTAGCAATCTCTGACCATCAGCAACTGGGAGACAGGTAACAGATGGCCATATCCAGGCCTCTTTCCCTAAGCAGTTCAGAGTCAGTGTGGGTCAAAGCAGACAGGGCCCACCTGCAGAAGAAACTCCTGGGGAATCTGTAAAAAGGGCCAATTCCCAGCTAGTCCTTGCAGGCAGGTCTGGGATGGGGAACTTGTCTTTTTGAGAACCAGTGCCCTAGAAGCAGCGGGTATATATTCACTGGGAGGAACAGGATGAGAGTAACTGAGGCTTGGTGGAGGTGACAAGTGCTTCCGCAGGACATGCTAGGGGTGGCTGGGGTCCTGGAGGCCTCCACCCATAGGTTGCTACAGCCAGTCCTCACCGCAGGCTGGGTGTCTGCCAGGCAGAGCTCCATCTCCACTATGTCCTTGGGGCTCAGATCCAGATGGGTACAAAGCAGGGACATGAGGACCGAGTGGTGACGCTCATCCTACAGGGCAGAAAGATGTTGAGAAGAGTCCATTCCTCCTCGCCTCCCTCCTTCTCAGGGGACTCTGCCGCCCTCCCCATGATCAAGGGACTCTTACCATAGCATTAAGAGGCGCTGGCTCTGGAGTCCCCTTCTCCAGCTCCTCCTGGACTGCTGTGGCAAGAATGGGAACTCTGTGGGTTGGGAGGGGATTGTGAGGCACAGCAGAGGGGGGCATTGTGAGTTCAGGCGTCTCCTGATGGGCAGTTGCCCCTGCCTTTCAATTCCCAGCCCACTCCCCAAATGGCAGGGCTGTGAGGACCCTTGGAAATTAACTGGGTCCCTAGAGTAAAATGTGACTGTGGCTACCATTAGGTAATCGTCACCTGGGACCATTCTCCATCCCTCCCAGCCGCCCCCGCCCCTGCCCCAGTCTCACAGGTGCATCTCCGTGTTGGGCCCAAAGTTCTCGTTGATATTTCGCTGCAGATGGATGGCCAGGTGCGGGATGCGAAGAATGGGCCGCTCCACGTGCACCAGCCGCTGCTCCAGCTGACCTGAGGTAGGGCACTGCGGCCAGCCAAGCCAGGTCAGCCCAGGTGCCTCCCATCTCAGTGGTAAGCCTTCACTTCACTCAGACTAACCAAGGTGGTTCTCTGACCAGACTGCCCCCACCCCTCTTCCTCACAGGTAAACTGAGGAGTGTGGCAGTCTTCTGAGGAAGCTCTGCCATCCCCAACCTCGGTTCCCACCTTGACAATGAGGCGTCCAGCCAGAGTCAGGTCACGGTCAAACCAGGTGCTCCAGATGCCACCACCATAGGTCTCCACACCGACTTGCTGGAAACCCACCTGGCTGCGGCGAGACCGACGTTTCACCTGAGTGTAAAGATGGCGAAGTCAGGGGAGGCTTCATGACGAGATGTGGAGATGAGACTTGGGCTACTCAAAAGTAATGGCGAATATTAATGTCACATGGAAGGCTCAAAGTGTGGAGGAAGGCTCCATTCCCCAGTATGTACCTCCTGGTTCTCTTTCACCCTATAATCCCCCTGACACCTCCTCCCACCCCAACACAGTCCCAGTTCCTTACCCGGAGGCAGGGGCTATCCGTATGGGCCCCAATGAGGGTGAAGCCATTGCCAGGAACATACTGGCCCCCTACAGCAAAAGCTATAATGGTGGAGGAATTCCGGGTCATGAAGTACTGAGGAGGGGTGGGGAGGAGAGACAGGGGTGTGAGTTGTATTAGCCAGCTGGCACACAGGGCTTTGAGACCCATCCCAGGGACCTGCCTTTCCACCCCCACCCAACCCGCAATACCTTGCGTTCTGGCTTAATATCCCATTTTTCAGTCTCCTTGAGTTCACTGAAGCCAGCCTGGAGGAGGCGGTTGCGGCATTCAGCTACAGCTGTGGGAAAAGCACCCTCTCACAGTGATGGAAGCTCGTCGGGGGCACACCAGCCTCCATCGTACTCCCATGCCCTGGCCATCACTTACCGTGGAAAGGAGAGGGACTCCGGTTCACGAACTTGAGGAGTTCCTTGGCTGCAGTCTGCACTGCCTCTTTGCGGGCCTTACTGGTCATGGCCACCTGGGAAAGGGGGGGGCTTAGATTCCTACGAGGTCTGGGACCCCTGACCTCTCGCTCACCCAGGTTCCGAGGCTTCTCCCATCCCCACCCCCAGAAATGACCAACCCAAGGCACAGACCTCTGCTTCCGCTCGTCCCCACCGAAACACACAAACCCGACCCAAGCCCAGGGCTGAAACTCTCCGTCGAAAGCTTCAGCTCGCTCGCCCAGGATCATGACCCGGGCCCGCCCACTAATCTGAACTTCAGCCTGACTCCCTAAGTCCCACCCCCATGTCCCGGCCCAGCTAGGAAATCCAGATCTCCTCCCAAACTCCGGGATCCTAAGCTGGCCGCGTACTCTGACGCAGCCTGCATCACCTGCGTGACCCCAGCTCGGAGCCAAAGCCCTGTGCCCCAAGGAACACCCCGCCTCCTCTCCACCCACCCAGTCTCTCGCAAGACTCTCCCTTCCAGCCCCGGGAAGGTCAGGTCACCCTCCGCGGGGCTTTCGGTTTCGCTTTGGATCCGGCGGCCTCATTGCAGCTCCGCGCTAAGCTTGGGCCCAGGAGGGCGCCGGACCCGGTCTAGGATCGAAATTCAAGCGGGGCCGGCAGGGACCACCTACTTGCATGGTCCCGCGCAGGCGACTGTGTCCGCTCATCGGGCCCCAGCGCTCGGCCAGCCCCCGCCGCGCCGCCCGCCCCGCCCCGCACCAGCCCTGCAGGTCCGCCGTGTGCCCCTTCAGGCTGCGCCGCGCGCCCAGGCCTCCATCAGGTTTGCTCGCCGCACCGCCCCTTGCCAGGCCGTCCCGCCCCACCTTGGGCCTCCCTGCCGATTCCTCTCCGCCCCGCCCACCATCAGGCCGCCTCTACCCACCCCGCTCCGCCACGCCCCTCTGCAGGCTTCTCCATTCGCCCATCCCACCACGCTCCGCCCCGTCCCACGGCAGGCCGCACTGCCCACCACGCTCCGCCCCGCCCCTCACCAGCCTTACCCTGTCCGCTCCGCCCTTCGCTGGGCTCCCCACCACCCGCCCTTGCTCCCCACACCCCTCAGTTTGGCCGCGCCTTCCGCCCCGCCCCTCGGCAGACAGTACCGCCCGTCCTGCCCCTTGCCAGGCTGCACCGCCTGCCCCGCTTTGCCCCGCCCCTCACCAGGTTTCCCCCGTCCGCTCCGGTCCTAGCAGTCCCATCGCCTGCCCTGCACCCGCCCTTGCTCCGCCCCTAGTCGGGCCGCACGGGCCGCACAGCCCACCCTACACTTCTCTGGGCTGCACCTCCCTCCCGCCCCTCTCAATCTTCCTCGTCCGCCCCGCCCCTCACCAGGCTGCACCGCCCACCCCGCTTCCGCCCCACCCACCCCGCTTCCGCCCCACCCCTCACCAGGCCGCGCCTCCGCCTCTGCCCCGCCCTCGTCTCCGCCCCTGCGGGGGGTGCTGCTCGTCAGGCCCCGCCCCTCACCTCCCTAGTTCCCTCCGCGCTACCCGCTGGCGCTGCCAGGGCCCTCTGCCGCCGCGGAGGTACTAGGACAACCGCGAACGGCCCGCCTCCCCGTGCCCTGGGGCAGAGTCCAGTAGAAAACTCGCTCCCTCCAGCTCACCGGGTTCGAGGGGTAAAGTACAAATTGCCGTCTCCTGCCACAGCCGCTCTTGTGACAATAAAAGCAAAAAGGCTAATGTCCATGGGGCTCTCACGGTGAGCTTTAGCTTTATGATAAAGCTTGGCGTGTTACCTCGTTTAATCTTCACAACTGCCCCATCAACTGTGTACTCTGTCCCCATTTTATGCATGAACAAGCTGAGATACGGAGACGAGTGACCCGTCGAGGTAGTAAACGGCAGAGGTGGAGTTTGAACTCCCATCAGTTTGATTGCAGAGGCCTGGAACAACCCTACAGGCTTCTCTCTGATCTTTTCTGGACCTTTTTCTATATGCGTTGGTGTTATGTTACACGGGAGGTCCACAAGGGGCACAGAAGTTGATTCGCCCAAGATCAATCATCGCTGTTTGGGTAGATCTGGGATTTGACTCTGATATCTGTGCCCTTTCTATTTGTTAAAACAACAGAAAAAATTCCACGTTATTGGCAGTTCCAGTATTCCCATGTCAGGAGTAGTGAGTAGCACTTTTAAACCCCATGCACCTTCCTAGATGCAGGAGCTGATCGGGACCCTTGGTGGCTTCTAGGTCCAAAACAGGGCCCAGCTACTAGGGGTGCAATCAAAATTTCAGAAATCACAGGTTTATGGAGCAATCTGCCATTTATATACTTGGGGTGGGAGTGACGGGGTGGGGTGAAGAGAGGCTGGAAAGGTCCTGCAGCCCTCACTTCAAACTAGTAGATATGGCAGGGGAGTTTTCAGGAATTCACGCACTAGGTCCTGACTTAAGTTCATGACACTCCCTAACCATTTATTGAAATACCATTATAGGCCGGGGGCAGTGGCTCACGCCTGTAATCCCAACACTTTGGGAGGCGGAGGCAGGCGCATCACTTGCAGTCAGGAGTTCGTGACCAGCCTGGCCAACCTGGTGAAACCCTGTCTTTACTAAAAATACAAAAATTAGCTGGGCATGGTGGCATGTGCCTGTAATCCCATCTACTCAGGAGGCTGAGGCAAAAGAATCACTTGAACCCAGGAGGCAGAGGTTGCAGTGAGCCGAGATAGTGCCACTGCCCTCCAGCCTGGGCGACAGAGTTAGACTCTGTCTCCAAAAAAAAAAGAAGAGAAAAAAAGAAATACCATGTATTTCTTTTTAACTAAATACCTGTATAAAGTTAAATGCTGAGCAGGACATGGAAAGAACATTCTTGTCCTCTGCCTCCTGGGGAGGGGACACATTCAAGGAGGACAGTGAAAGGGCTGAAAGCAAGGCTACAATGTATAAGGGAGGGAGACAATGCTAATAAAGAACCACCTTTAATGTTCTTTCTGATCACAGAGAAAGGTACATGCTTCTGTAAGAAACTGAAACATCACCGAAATGCATAACTTAGAAAGCAAAAGTAAACATTTGCTAAATTGAACCTCTTAGCCGGGCTTGGTGGCGTGAGCCTGTAATCCCAGCTACTCGGGAGGCTGAGGCAGGAGAATCGCTTGAACCTGGGAGGCGGAGGTTGCAGTGAGCCAAGATCATGCCACTGTATTTTGGCCTGTTAACAGAGCGAGACTCCATCTCAAAAAACAAAACAATCCCCTAAGAAACCAGGAAAAAGATAAAGGACATCTACCAGAAATCTACAGCAAACATTAGTGGGGAAATACAGAAGTGCTCCTATTCAAATCAGAAGTCAGACACTGATGAGCTATTACTGCCGCTAGACAATGTAAAGCTGTAGTCAGAGCCAGTACCACAAAACAAAAATCACTGTATCCGTGGAAAAGTAAAATTAGGATTTATATATATATAATAATATAATCATAGATTATATGATTACCTATAAACAATCAAGCTATTATTAAAACTGGGGAAGGGCAGTCTAATTTAAAAAACACTGACTTTCTTGTACAATAATCACCCAGAAAATATAAAGGTAAAAAAATTTGTATTGACCATTTTTGGTTTGGGAAAAAAAAGCAAAAAGGTTATAGTTGCAAGAGCAAGAAATACTGTTAAATTTCTAGTCATGAACATATGAGACACCCAGTCTCACTTTAAACAGGGAAATGCAAGTTAAAAATGAGATACCAGCCGGGTATGGTGGCTCATGCCTGTAATCCCAGCACTTTGGGAGGCTAAGGCAGGGGGATCACAAGGTCAGGAGTTTGAGACCAGCCTGCCCCACATAGTGAAACCCTGTCTCTACTAAAAATTCGAAAAATAGTGGGGCGTGGTGGTGGTCACCTGTAATCCCAGCTACTGGGAGGCTGAGGCAGGAGAATCGCTTGAACCCGGGAGGTGCCACTGCACTCCAGCCTGAGTGACAGTGCAAGACTCCATCTCAAAAATAAATAAATAAAATGAGATACCTTTTTTGATTTATCAGATTAACAAAAATGGAAAAGATTGGTAATATTAAGTGTAGGAGAAGGCTTGGGGTAATGCATGCCTTTCATGGAGGCTAAAGCGACTCCATCTGGGAAGTTAGTCTGCCATGTTGACTTTTCATCAACCTCTGTTCCAGGAATGACTCTAAGATTTCTACTTTACCTGCTATTACCATAAATCCTGCCCTTAGGCAGATTCACATCTCATTCATGCCTTTGCTGAGGGGTCAACTTCAATTGTTCTACATATTCTTTCCCTATGTTGTATAAGCCCTGGGTTTGCAGGCTAATGGTATATGGAATCACCATTTCATCTCTGAAACGATGGCTTCTATTCATAAGTCCCCAGGAAATGTTTATTTCTGAGGGATTGGATATGTCAGCCTCTTTCTTCAGCTTTTCAGCTTCTCTGGACTTCGTGGATATGTTTGCATAGATCTGCTCACCCTGGAGATCTTTATACCCAAATTTCTGTGGTGTAAGTATTCCCCATGGCCAATTTCAAACTGTTGAGATGATGTCACTGGGCGGTGTTGGGAAGAGATGTGAAGTATGCCATTATGTAGATTTTCACCATGCAGACACAATAGATATAAATAACATCAATAGCATAGCTGTAAGAAGGCAGTAAAATGTTTGGAAAAGTGATGGATGTTTGGTTATTATCTGTGATATAATCTATTTAATTGTAAGTTTATACAATTTAGTTGTTGTTGTTTTTTTTTTAATGATTGCTGTGTTTAACAACGAGCTCACCAAATTCCTGGAAAGTTGACAATCAGTTCTCATGAGCTTGTCCAAATTGGCCCCAGCACACGACTCCACCCATACTGTGCATCTTTGCTACTAAATGTGTAATCTGTTTACCAATAACATCTGGGAGCTTTTTAGAAATGCAGACCCTCAGGGCTTACCCCAGAGTTACCGAGTCAGCATCTGCATGTTAACAAGATTCCTAGATGATTTGAATGCTTGAGACACAGTGTTTTAAAGTGCTGTGTAGCTGTTTAAAAAACAACAAAAAAGGAGGTCAATCCTTAGGAATTGTTAGAGAAAATTCCAAATACACTGTTGAGTGAAAAAAAAAACAAAACAATTTCCAGAATGTAAGGTGAGGGCATTTAGATAAAACTCACACAATGAGCTAAATTTATATTTCTATATGTTATATAAATGCATATGTAAATGCATGGAGACAGGGTTGGAAGGATAATGGTCGCGTCTCGATTAAGGGAATGGTATTGGATTTAGAGTTGGGCGGGGAAGTCATGGAATGACTAGGGATCAAGAAAGACAAAGTTCCTAAGAGTCATTCTTGCCTTCTGCCCTCTGAGAAAATCAGATCTTATCTGATGTTTGCAATGCTACCATTATTCATTCATCTTTTGGGTTTAACACATTTTAAAATGCAAATACTTTTGCTTAAACATATAGTCAGCTACATACACTTCAGTGTGAGTTGATATGATACATATGTCCTTCCTTCCTTCCTTCCTTCCTTCTTCGTTTCTTTCTTCCTTTCTTTCTTTCTCTCTCTCTTTCTTTCTTTTTTTCTCTTTTCTTTTCTTTTCTTCTTTTCTTGTGAGATGGAGGCTCACTCAGTCGCCCAGGCTGGAGTGCAGTGGAGCCATCTCAGCTCACTGCAAACTCCGCCTTCTGGGTTCAAGTGATTCTCCTCCCTGAGTCTCCCAAGTAGCTGGGATTATAGGTGCCCCACCACATCTGGCTAATTTGTTTTTCTTTGAAATGAGGTCTTGCTCTTTTGCCCAGGCTGGAGTGCAATGGTGCCATTTTGGCTCACTGCAACCTCCACCTCCTGGGTTCCAGCGATTCTCCTTCCTCAGCCTCCTGAATAGCTGGGATTACAGGTGTGCACCACCACGCTTGGCTAATTTTTTGTATTTTCAGTAGAGACAGGGTTTCACCATGTTGGCCAGGCTGGTCTTGGACTCCTGACCTCGGGTGATTCACTTGCCTTGGCCTCCCAAAGTGCTGGGGTTACACGTGTGAACCTCCGCACCCGGCCTAGAACTACAAACTATTGATCTTACCTTTCCCTATTCCTCACTCCTGCCTTCATGAGGATGAGGCATACATTCCACTGCTGTGCTCACTCCCTTGCACATACCTTCAAGTCCCTTGCCTGCTCTGCGTTTGCCTACTTGCCAGGCAAAACCCCAACCCTGACTGCAACCAGCTCCTCCCCTGCTCCAACCTGTGTGGCTGGAGAAATACACAAGCTTCGCTGCCTGGTCTCACTTTAAACCAGGGGTGTCCAGTCTTTTGGCTTCTCTGGGTCACATTGGAAGAAGAAGAATTGTCTTGGGCCACAAATAAAATACACAAACACTAACAATAGCTGATGAGCTAAAAACATTTCAAAAAAATCTCATAATGTTTTAAGAAAGTTTACAAATTCGCATTGGGCTGCATTCAAAGCTGTCCCAGGCTGCATGGGTTGGACAAGCTTCCTTTTTTGTTTTCTTTTTTTTGTTGTTTTCTCTGCTGCCCAGGCTGGAGTGCAGTGGCATGATTTCAGCTCACCACCACAACCTCTGCCTCCCAGGTTCAAGCGATTCTCCTGCCTCAGCCTCCCAAGTAGCTGTGATTACAAGCATGCGCCACCATGCCCGGCTAATTTCTGCATTTTTAGTAAAGATGGAGTTTCACCATGTTGGCAAGGCTGGTCTCCAACTCCTGGCCTCAAGTCATCCACTCGCCTTGGCCTTCCAAAGTGCTGGGATTATAGGTGTGAGCCATTGCACCCAGCTGGACAAGCTTGCTTTAAATTTAACCACTAACCTAAGGGTTCTTTGTCCTGCCCAGAGGTCCTATTGTATCTCCTGGACCATTCACTGCTTTGCTTTCCTGGAGGACAGTTTCATCCAGTGTCCTCCTCCATTCTCACTCTCAGCTGAGGACCATGGTCCCCATTTTACTGTGAAAATAGAAGCCTTCAAAAGAGAATTTCCACAAGTTTTAAGCTGCCATGACTAGGCTCCTACCAGCACCTGAGCTCCATATTCCGCTGTCCTCATTTCTGTGGGTGAACCATCTGTGCTCCTATCCAAGGCCACCCTCTGCACTTGTGCACAAGATTCTACCCCTCTTGCTTACGTCAGGACACCATGTCAACAGTTCTTCCCTTCCTCCCGCATTATCAATCTCTGCAATTCTGGTGGGTCAAGCTGATTAGCATATACAAGTGCTATAATTTCTCCCTTGAAAAAATAATCCTCCCTTAACGCCCAGTCTCCCTCCAGCAGTGACCTCATTTTTCTTCTCCTCTTTATGTAAATCTCCTCTTTTAAAAAGAGCTATCTAGACTTAATTTTGCCGATTCCTCTTCTCGCATTCTCTTGTAAACCCTCTCGAATGAGGTTTCAGTGCCAACATTCCACCACAGCTTTTCTTGTCAAGGTCAAACACAGCCTCCACAATGCTGAACCCAATGGTCAATTTTCAGCCCTCATCGTCCTTGACCCGTGGGTCCTATTTGACAGAACTGCTCCCTCTCCTGGGAACACTCTCTTCACTTGGCCTCCCACTTATTACCCTCACCACCACTCCTTTGGGTCTTTCCCGGCTCCTCCTCATCTCCCATCTTTAGTGTTATTATTATTTTATTATTATTATTATTTTAATATATAGGGACAAGGTCTCACTATGTTGGCCAGGCTGGCCTCCAATTCCTCCAAGCTGATACTCTTACCTGGGGCTCCCAAAGTGTTGGGATTATAGGCATGAGCCACCGTGCTGGCCTCATCTCCCATCTTTAAATGGAAGGCCTCAGGGCTCAGTTCTTAGAAATCTCTCTACTCTCACTCTCTTGCTAATCTCCAGTCTCATGACTTTAAATAGCATCTATATCCTAACAATTGTCAAATTTACATATCCCTAGCCCAGATGTCTCTTTTGAACTATATATAGTCTCATATATCCAATTGTTTTTGCACAGTCTCCATGTGTGGGCCTAATAGGACTCTCCAGTGTAATGTGTCTTAATCTGAACTCCTTGTTCCCCAAACCTACTCCATCCATATTCTTCCCACCTCAGTGGTGTGCTGAACCCGTGTCCACTCCCATAAGGAAGGCCCTGGGTTCAAGAGGCCAAAGAAGAGACCCAGAGCCAGCAAACGAGCCATGGATTTTTTTTTTTTTTTGAGAGGGAGTCTTGCTCTGTCGCCCCAGCTGGGGTGCAGTGGTGCCATCTTGGCTCACTGGAACCTCTACCTCCCAGGTTCAAGCAATTCTCCAGCCTCAGCCTCCTGAGTAGCTGGGATTACAGGCATGTACCACCATGCCTGGCTAATTTTTGTATTTTTAGTAGAGACAGGGTTTTACTGTGTTGGCCACACTGGTCTCGAACTTCTGACCTCAAGCAATCTGCCCATCTCAGCCTCCCAAAGTGCTGGGATCACAGGCATGAGTCACCAGGCCTGGTCAACATGAGGTCTATTGAGGAGAACTTACAAGATGGTCCAGTGGTGGTGGGCTGGACAGTAGAACCGCCACCACCTGCAGAAAGCATGCATTTCCTCTCAACACCTGCCCCTAACAACCTCCACTTGGCAACCTTCATTTAACCCAAAACAAAGGGCCTCGATCCCCTGTATGACCCTTGTTCCACAGGATGGGAAGGAGGCTCAGAGTTTCCTCATAGATGAGGATCTCTAGGTTGGCCACTCCAGGACTTCTTAGCTCAGAACTCCAAACACACATCAAGTGCATCTGTCATTCAGGGTCATTCTCAGGGTGTGCTTCGGTTATTGCTGTCAGGTGCATCTGCCATATACTCAATAAATGGCAACTCTGTCCTTCCAGTTTTAGGTCATAACTCTTGGTGTTAGCCTCGGTGCCTTTTTTTTTTTTTTTGTGAGATGGAGTCTTGCTCTGTAGCCCAGGCTGGAGTGCAGTGATGCGATCTCAGCTCACTGCAACCTCTGCCTCCTGGGTCCTGGTTCAAGCAGTTCTCCTACCTCAGCCTCCCAAGTAGCTGGGATTATAGGCATGAACCACCATGCCCAGCTAATTTTTGTATTTTTTAGTAGAGACAGGGTTTCACCATGTTGGCCAGTCTGGTCTTGAACTCCTGACCTCGTGATCCACCCGCCTCGGCCTCCCAAAGTGCTGGGATTACAGGTGTGAACCACCGTACCTGGCTAGTGCCTCTCTTTATCTTGCACCCCATGTCAGATCCATCAGCACACTTGCCTCTGGAGCTCCTTCACAAAACCTTCCTTAGCATCTCCAGAGGGAAGCGCTCCAGACCAGGCCAGTCCTCCCCTCCTAGCACCAGTATCATCTCCTGTCTTAGGATCCACAGGAAGAAGCCTCAGTTTAACTTGAAGTAACCTGCTGGCTGATGACAAGTAATCAATTTCACTTGGCTGCTGCGAGTCTCAGTGCCTGGCACGTAGTGGATATACAATAAACACTTACTGGATGAAAGATATTTTGAAAAATAATTGTTCTTTTTGAAAAAGGACCCTCATGGGATAATACTCAGCAATAAAAAGGAACAAATGGTTGGTAAATGCAACAGCGTGGATGGATCTCATGTGCATTACGCTGAGTGAAAAAAAATGACAAAATCATGGAGAGGGAGAAAAGATTAGTGGTTGCTCAGGGCTAGGGAGGATTCAGGGGAGGGATGTGTGGGACTAGGAAGGGGTAGTTCAGGAATATCTTAATGGTGATGGATAGTTCTATGTCTTGATTATAGTAGTGGTATGACTCTACCCATGACAAAATTCGGGTTGCCAGATGAAATACAGAATACAATATCCAGTTTAATTTGAATTTAAGATAAACAAGGGCCAGCCACGGTAGCTCACGCTTGTAATCCCAGCACCTTGGGAGGCCAAGGCAGGTGGATCACCTGAGGTCAGGAGTTCAAGACCAGCCCGACCAACATGGTGGAATCCCCATCTCTACTAAAAATACAAAAATTAGCCAGGAGTGGTGGCAGGCATCAGTAATCCCAGCTACTCAGGAGGCCGAGGCAGCAGAATTGCTTGAACTTGGGAGGTGGAGGTTGAAGTAAGCTGAGATCATACCACTATACTCCAGCCTGGGCAACAGAGCAAGACTCCATCTCAAAAAACAAACAAACAAAACAAAGATAAACAAGGAATAATCTTTTCAGTATAAGTAGTCCCAAATATTGCATGGGATATATTAAAAACAAAATTTAACTGATTTTTCCTGTATTTTTATTTGCTAAATCTAGCAAACCTAGGAAAAAATGGCATAGAACCCTATGCATATATGTTTTATGTATGTCACTTTCCTGGGTGTAATTATGTAAGATGTAACCATCCAGGGAACGGAGTGGAGGGCACACAGATCTCTGTGTACAATTTTTGCAACCTCCTGGGAAGGTAAAATTATTTCCAAATAAAATAGTTTTTAGAGTGGCCCTCAAAAGAAAACCAACTGCTCCTGTTAGTGATGAAAACAAAGAGGTATAGGAAACTGCTGGTTACTAACCTTGGAAGTTTTATGGAACATTGTAAAACTGGCACTTCACAAAGGGCTTAAGATGTATCTCCCTTGAATGTCAATACTCTTGTGTAGTTATTGACAGTATAACGAAGTGGTTATGAGCATGAGCTTGGGATCCACACACCTGGCTCACATCCTGGCTCCTGCATTTATTAGCTGTGGGTCGTATTTGCCGAGTTGTGTTGGAGCCAGTCCCCCACTCCTCCCATCCCTGTCTCTTTCCTGTTCCACATTCAGAGACATCAGGCAGGAAGCTTGAGACAGGCCTGCAAATATTTACACTACTGAGATTGGCAAACACTACAAATCAGGGCATTTTTTTCCTTCCAGAGAGCTAGTTGGTTTTTCTTTTTCTTTTTTTGTTTGTGACAGAGTCTTGCTCTGTCGCCCAGGCTGGAGTGCAGTGGCATGATCTTGGCTTACTGCAACTTCCGCCTCCTGGATTCAAGCCTTCCAAGTAGCTGCCACGTTATCAAGAATGTGGATGGAATAGATTTGGGGAACAAGGAGTTCAGATTAAGACACGTTACACTGGAGATTCCTATTAGGCCCACACATGGAGACTGTGCAAAAACAGGTGGATATGTGAGACTATATATAGTTCAGAAGAGATCTCTGGGCTGGGGATATGTAAATTTGACAATTGTCAGGGTACAGATGCTATTTAAAGTTGTAAGATTGGAGATTAGCAAGGGTTACAGGCATGTGCCACCTTGCCTGGCTAATTTTTGTATTTTTAGTAGAGACAGGGTTTTGCCATGTTGGCCAGGCTGGTCTGAACTCCTGACCTCAAGTGATTCATCCACCTCAGCCTCCCAAAGTGCTGGGATTGCAGGTATCAGCCACTGTGCCTGGATGCTTTTCTTTTTTTAAAGTTTTAATTTTTGATGGGGTTTCACTGTGTTGCCCACACTGATGGCAAACACCTGGGCTCAAGCAGCGCTTCCAGCTTGGCCTCCCAAAGTGCTAGGATTACAGGTGTAAGGCATCACACCTGGCCCAGAGAGCTAATATGAAACATCCACCATCATACCAGACTTAGAGCCTTAGTTTCCTCATCTGTGAACGAGAGGAAGATAGTAATAACCTATGAGAAGTAAATGGGATAATGCATGTTAGGTGCTCATCAGTGAGTTCCTTTTTTTTTCTCTTCCTTGAGACAGAGTTTCGCTCTTGTTGCCCAGGCTGTAGTGCAGTGGCACGATCTCGGCTCACCGCAACTTCCGCCTCCTGGGTTCAAGCAATTCTGCTGCCTCAGCCTCCTGAGTAGCTGGGATTACAGGCACGCGCCACCAGGCCCAGCTAATTTTTTGTGTTTTTAGTAAAGACAGGGTTTCACCATGTTGGCCAGGTTGGCCTCTAACTCCTGACCTCAGGTGATCCACCCACCTCAGCCTCCCAAAGTGTTGGGATTACAGGCATGAGCCATTGTGCCTGGCCTAGTGACTTCTTCAAATAGTTAAGTGGGCAATACTTGTGAGCTAGTATTACCTCTCATTTTTAACCGTGAGGAACTTAAGAGCAGGCCTATGCACTGCTCATCTTGAGATCTTTAGTGTCTGACCTGACATGTAGTAGGTTTTCAATGACTGTTTACTAAATGAGTGAATAAACAGCAAATAATAGTAACTTGGGCTGAGCGTGGGGGTTCATGCCTGTATTGCCAGCACTCTGGGAGGCTGAGGCGGTTGGATCACCTGAGGTCAGGAGTTTGGGGCCAGCCTGGCCAACATGGTGAAACCCTGTCTCTACTAAAAATACAAAAATTATCTGGATGTGGTGGTACACGCCTATAATCCTAGCAACTTGGGAGGCTGAGGCAGGAGAATCACTTGAACCCAGGAGGCAGAGATTGCGGTGAGCTGAGATCATACCACTGTACTCCCGCCTGGGCGACAGAGGAAGACTCCATCTCAAAAAAAAAAAAAAAAAAAAGTAACTTGGGGTAATACGCCTCTAGAAAATCTGTACTTTTTCAGAGGAATTTCAGGACACACTTCTTCATCTTTAAACATGAGTTTTTTCAGGCCCTGTGGCAGGCTGCCAGGGGGCCCTTGGGTGCACTCCTGTCACCCAAGGGTAATGTCTGCCCTTGCAGGCCTGGCTCTGAGCCCCCAAGGAATGCAGATCCTGATGCACCCCCTCCAGGTGGCAGGCACAGGCCCTCGCCTTCCTCCGAGAGCCAAGATGGGGCATTTCTGGCTTTCAACCTGTCTGACTAGAGGTCATTTAATCCTCGCTGGATTTGTCCTGTTTATTTTAGTGAACAGGGCTGTTTACTTTCGGTTCGTATTTCTAGGGATGCTTACTCATTTTGCTTCCCATTTATTTGCTCTTTGCAAGCACTTGAGTTTGAGTAAATATGTCTATAAAGTTCCAGGGACTGGGTGATGCTGTGTCTGCTATTTTAATGGCCTTTAAACAGTGTCTGCTCAGGTAGGCACTTTATAGATGGGTTGAAAAGATAGGAAATTCTGTTCTCAGTGGCCTCTGACTCCTTTCCAAGCTGACAGCTGGCCACCAGCAGCTTATGAATCATGGCTTTTCATCAGTAATAAAAGTACTGAAGGCCGACACCCATCTCAAACAGAGAAACCAACCCACCCTGGGCCGCCAGACATGGGTCTTGGAAACTGTGACAGGTGTTTAAACTCTAAGGCAGGGTTCAGGGTATGAATCCCGCCCTGCGCCCCGCCCCCCCCCCACCCACCCACCCAAATGCCTTTTAGGATGCAGATTCTCGAGCCCCATACCTGAAAATCCTGATTTGGAAGATTTTGGCTGAGGCCCAGAGATCTCCACTTTTAACAGGTGCTGCAAGTAATTCTGCCATCTTTAGACCACCCTGAGAAATGCTAAGCAATTCTCAAAAAACACTTGTGCCAATGGGTGAGCTGCCCTTGAATTTGGTTGTTGGGCAACGTGGAGAGAATGGGGCACCTGACAGGGTTGTTTGGAGTGATTAACCCTCCAAAGTCAGCCGAGATGACGATGATTGTTACTCTGTTAAGCCTCTTGCTTGAGGTCTAGTTTGTTAGCAGATTGAGAGCAGGGGATCCGATCTCATTCATCTCTTTATTCCCATAATGCCTAAGCCAGTGTGTGGCTGATGGAAGGCCGGTGCCCAGGAACATGTGTCTGCACTGGCTGGGACGCTCCCACTGCCCACAGAACTAGACAGGCCCCCGTTACCTTGTGATAGCCAGCAAGCCAGCTGTTGAGGACGAATGCAGTGGAGAGGCTCAGAGCCATGGTGACCTGCTCACCTCCTCCCAAGGCTGGAGACTGGATTTAAGTGGTTTGGCTTGAACCAGGTGCCTTTGTTGTCAGATCTTCCCCCTGCCTTAAGCCCCAGCTTCCAGGTCTCTCCTCAGAGCCCATTATGACATCATCAGTGCAATTTGAAGCAGTAACAACCTCAGGGCACCCCAAGCCTCAGGCTGCCATACAGTGGCCAACATCTAAATGTTGACACCTGACCTGAGGTGGGGTATCTTGTATTCTGGAAGTCTAAGGATAGAGACTTTTTTTTCTCTCTTGTTGCCCAGGCTGTAGTGCAGTGGCGCAATCTCGGCTCACTGCAACCTCCGCCTCTCGGGTTCAAGCAATTCTCCTGCCTCAGCCTCCCAAGTAGCAGGGATTACAGGTGCCCGCCATCACACCCAACTAATTTTTGTATTATTGGTAGAGATGAGCTTTCACTGTGTTGGCCAGGCTGGTCTTGAACTCCTGACCCCAGGTGATACGCCTACCTCCACCTCCCAAAAGTGCTAGGATTACAGGCATGGAGCCACGACGACCGGCGAGACTTTTTCTTTCCTTGAAGTACTCCTCCCTCATTCTCAGTTTTGGCCCCTTTGTTTGCTTCCTGCCAGCCAATGCTCTAATTATTTTACCAATGCAGGTTTACTTTTTTATTGTCTGTCTCTCTCAACAGAATGTGAGCTCCAGGAGGACACGGTCCTCCCTGTTTCCTTGTTCCCTGCTGGGTCCCAGTACCGGGCGGTGTCTGACGTAGTAAGTGCTCAATAAAGACTTTCTGGGGCATGAAGACATGAATGAGAGGCTTCACTGGCTCCAGTCATCCATTCATTTATTCATTTGAAATGCATGCCTTGTACATCTGTTGTGGGCCAGGCTCTTGTCGACTTGAATAACTCCTTTTCTGCCCCAAGGAGCTGCCAGCCTGGTGGCAGTCTGCTGGAGACACATCCTTTGTGTAATGCACTCTGACAGGGGCTATCTCTGAGCTCTAACAGAGATGGGGTTGCTTGGAGGAGTGCACCATGGAAATGACAGGCTCTTAAACCAGAGAAATGGTATCTGGTCTGGCAGGATTTCCCCCCGCCTGATTCAGGGAGCCCCATCTGCCCCCAGGCCTCTGCCTATGCTGACAAGCACTGCTGCTTGTTTCTGCTAATATTGCAGCAGGGTGCTTCTATAGAAGCAATCTATAAAACACCATTTACAGCCATAACTGAACCACAGAAATCAATCCCCAACGCTCACTCCCATCAACAAACATGCTTTGAGGGCCTCCGGGGTGTGGAGCACAGTTTGATGGTGCCCTGAGAAACAGGGATGAATAAAATGAGGACTCTGCCCCCGGGGAAGGAGGGGTTTCGAATCTCCCAACAAAGACAGGACACATGGGAATGGGATAAATACTGTGCTCAGCAGAAGCAGGGATGCCAAGTGGAGAATGAAGGCTCTAGAACTGCGCTGGGCAGTACAGCACCCACCAGCTACACAGGACTATTCAGTCTTTGACATGTGACTACACCTTCGAGTACGTCTCTCATTGAGAAGTGCTATACCTATAAAACAATGTGCACATTGGATTATATACAAAATGTATGAAATATCTCCATTTAAACATATTGCTTACAGGTTAAAATGATAGCATTTTGGATACATTGTGTTAAATATGTTCTATTGGTAACATTGATTTTACCTGTTTTTATTACTTTTTTTTTTTTTGATACAGAGTCTCTATCACCCAGTCTGGAGTGCAGTGGCACGATCTTGGCTCACTGCAACCTCCTGGTCCTGGGTTCAAGCGATTCTCCTGCCTCAGCCTCTCTAGTAGCTGGGATTATAGGCGCCCACCACCACGCCTGGCTAATTTTTGCATTTTTAGTAGAGATGGGCCAGGCTGGTCTTGAACTCCTGGCCTCAAGTAATCCACCTGCCTCAGCCTCCCAAAGTGCTGGGATTACAGGTGTGAGTCACCGCACCTGGCCTGTGTTTATTACATTTAAAAATTGCAGCTATTAGAACATTCAAAATGACATACGTGGCTTCCATTGCATTTCTATTAGACAGCACCGGTCTAGGAGTAGAGGACCCAGCAGGGGACCAATATCCTGTGTGACTGCAGCTGCAAGAATGCTGAGGAAATGGGACAATGAGGAGCCTGCAAGGGGAAACTGAAGATGGGTGTGGGGAGGACATTTGAAAAGCTGGATCGTGAAGGGAAGGAGGGAGGTGGCAGTTTGGGGAGGCCACCAGGGTCCCAGAGGAAGACAATTACCAGATCTTCTTCTCTCTCTGGCTGTCTTCCAGAAAGATAGACCCTGGCCACTTGCAGACACACCCCGGTCCGGCACATGCCTGGCAATGGTCTAGAATGAGGCGACTTCATTTCAGCCCTTAGCAAGGGAGAGTGAGCCAGAGATGGCTGTTAAGCTGCATGTGGACGCTAAGTCATGGTAAGTCACATCCTTGGCCAGGATATCCATTGCAAGATGGGTTAAAAAACACATCTCTGCTCCCTGACTCCAAGCTCTGGGCCCTGGGTAAAGGACAATGGTGGGGAAGGAGAGATCAGGGATTCTGATATAGATGCAGTTGGGAGTTTGGTCAATGTCTGAGATCAGGGAGGATTTCTCAGAGCAGCAGTCTGGCCCAGGAGGAGGAAGTCAGCCCCCTGACCTAGCCAGACAAAGCTCCCATTATGGACATGTTTCATCGGGGGAAATCAGGCAGCCTGGATCTGATGTTCATTTCTCTGCCCGTACCCCTACCCAAGTCACACAGAGAAGCCGTAAACACTCTAATACAAGGATTAACTCTGCGTGTGGTGTCTGGGACATCATGAACAACTAACTCTTGGTGGCTGTGTTTGTGTCGGTGTTAAATTGATCTTTTTAACCCCCAGCACCTAGGACGTGAGACTGCCAAACCCAGTATTCAATAAACATTGATGGATGAATGAACAACGGAAGACAGGAGTGCATGAGTAAACAAATGACAAATATATCAAAACACGGATGCAGATTCTTGGAATGGGCTAATGCTGTTTTCTGCTAGATTTTTGGATGTGGGCAAGCGAGAAGGTCTCTCACAACACAGATACCAGAGTGTCTGGGTCAGAAGAGAACTGATGCCCAGGCATGGCGTTTCACCATCCGGCCTGGGGCCCTGGACCCACAGGCTTTGAGGACAGTGTATGGCCAGGCTGCAGCCTTCCTGGGCTAAAGCTCTGCCTCTTAGTCTCTTATCCTACTAAGTGCTTTTTAGAAGCCCTTTAAGGTCTTTGTAAAAGGAAATATAATGTGAAGAATACCAGAAAGACTGGATAAGCCTGACTGGGGGTGGGCGTGGCTAAATTACTTCCCGGACTGGCTCAAGAAGGGCTCTCTCAAAGTTCATCAGAAGCCTGCAGCTTCCCCTTATGGCCACTGGAGGGCACTTGGACCATGAAATACCAGATCTTTGGAGCGATGTGATTCTATTCAACAAACGTTTCAAAATCATCACGATAACGATAGCGCTTGTGCATTGAGTATCCAATATGGTGCGAAACACCTTGTATATATATATATGTGCATATATAGATGAACTCGTTTAATATTCACTACAATTGTTGTGAGTTACTAAGGATATTTAGAAAAAAAATCAAGGCTTAAAGAAGTCAAAGTACTTAACTAAGATTGCTTAGCTAAATAAAATTTTGGAGTAAGAACTTGAACTCAAGCCCCTGGGTACCAACCATAGGTAATAAGTGCCCACAAAGTTGGAATGAGGACTCTCGGGCTATAAGACACACACAGCACACAAATATTATTGTTCCTGAACAATCTACACATTCTGAGATTGGAAGATAACTTATAATTTGTACATTACATGGTAATGCTTCTTTTTTCCCTTGAAATTATGTTATTAAATAAATGAAATGTCTCACAATTCATGGTGTCTTAACTTGAAGGAAATAAAGTCATAGTAATACAAGGCAGGAAAAGATAATTTTCATTTAACATTTACTATGTCCAGGAACTATTATAAGCACTTTACATAAAGGAACTCGATGAATCCTCACAGGCACCCTCTGAGAAACACGTTATCGCCCTCGTTTACAGTTGAGGAAATGGAGATATGAGGAGGAAGACAACTTGGCCAAGGTCATACAGCGAGGAAGAGCTGGGAACAGGGTCTCTGGTAGTCTGGTTCCCGTCTGGGCTCCAAATCACTCTGGGCTCTGAGAAGAACTTGGGAGATGAGGCTGGAGCTGGCCTTGAGAGTGAGATGGTAAGAGCTGTACTAGAAAAACTGCCCTGTGGAGGTGAGGGTGTTCCAGGCAGAGGAAAATCGTGAGCAGGCTGGGCGTGGTGGCTCACGCCTATAATCCCAGCACTTTGGGAGGCCGAGGCAGGTGGATCTTCTGAGGTCAGGAGTTTGAGACCAGCCTGGCCAGCATGGTGAAACCCCGTCTCTACAAAAATATAAAAACTAGCTGGGCATGGTGGCAGAAGTCTGTAATCCCTACTACTAGGGAGCCTGAGGCAGGAGAATTGCTTGAACCTGGGAGGCAGGGGTTGCAGTGAGCTGAGACTGTGCCCCTGCACTTCAGCCTGGGCAATAGAGCGAGACACCATCTCAAAAAAAGAAAAGAAATGCCCTGTGAAGGTGAGGGTGTTCCAGGCAGAGGAAAAGCAGGAGCAAAGGCCTGGAAGCAGGAAAGCGCCAGCTGAGAAGTGAGCCTGGGCTCAGAGATCAGGCCTCGGACCTCAGGCCTGGGCTACTTAGAGGCCGGGACAGCAGAACAGAGGCCTGCAGAGCCAGAGTGCCCTCGGGCCTCCTAAGGGTGGGGGAAAAGAGAGCAGTAGAATGTTGGGGCATGAGGAGGGGCGTGCTTCAGTCCTGGGAAGAGCTGAGGCCACCCTGCCCCAGCCACTCTCCAGAGAAGGGCCATTTGGGAAGTGCAGTGTGTGCTCAGGAAATGGCCGGATTGGGTTACCGGGAAGATTAAAGGAGCTAAATTGGGCCTGAGCCTGGGAGAGGTGTCCAAGAAGGGAACTGCACAGGACCAGCAGCTGGAAGGCCAGGAGAAGCAGCCTCGGACCTAGGGGTGGGGGCAGGGATCCTAGTCCAGGCTGGAAGCTCTCCAACACCAAAAAGCTAGAATGTGGGGTCACCAAATAGGGCCTCCTCACTTAGACAGAGCTTCGCCTGGGGTGGAGCCTCAGAGGAGAAGAGAAATTGGGAGAAGTTGGAGTATAGATTCAGTCCCATCCTGAGCTGGTGTCTGGAGCTCCAAGCCTTGTCCTGGCTGGGAAGCTGGGGGCACTATTGCTTGTACGGTGTTGGTGGGAGCTCACTGCACAGCACAGAGGAGCTGCTGGAAACAGCCTGGGGCCCTCCGGCACCCTCTCAGTCCCAGCACCAGTCTGATCCCTCCCCCAGCCTGAGTGGCAGCACCGGCTGTGGCCCCTCCCAGCCCCAAGGGCAGGCGGTCAGTGGTCTATTCTGGTTCCCAGGGTGGCTGGGGCACCGGGGAGAAGGCAGAGGGAGCACCTGCCCCATCTCTTTGAGGCTGGATGAGGAGGGGGCATCAGGAGGACCCTTTGGGATGGTTGGGGTATACCGTTCTGACTGCCATGGGTGGGGAGAAAGAAGGCTAGCACTCTGCTTTCAGCAAGTTGTAACTCTGGGGATCTTTAATTGAGAAGGGAAGTGTATCTGGGACACCCCAGTGCATTTTGGGAGCATCTGGCACTCACCAGCTGGGGCAGTGGGAATCCCCAGGGGCTGGCAGGGGACCCCAGAATCTTTTTGGGAATTCTAGGCAGCAGATCAAGCCTGGACTTTGGTCCCAGTCCTTCTGGCAGCCTCTCCAGGACAGAGGTGTGAATGCTGCAAGCGAGGCTGAGTCCTATCGGGCCGGCTGGGGGCAGTCTGGGGCCAGGGTGGACTCAGGGGAGCCTCTGCAGCCTATGGGGAGCCCCGTGCCTGGCTGGCCTGTGATTGGCATAGGGCAGAGGAGCCCCCACTGGATTCTTTATTCCTTAGGTGGGAGATTTCCAGTGTCCTCCCCACCCACCTTTCCTGTGGGCTGAAGTTCAGACTCCTCTGTCAATGGGGCCTGACTCCCTGACAGCCTCCCGCTCCGTGCCCAGACCCTCGCTGGAGGGCAGGGGTTTCGGGAACAGGAGCAGAGCAGAAAGTCAGGAGGGACTTGCCCAATACTGGTCAAGGTGCTTTTTCCGTGGAGAGCCGGGGCCAAGTTAAAAGGGAACGAACCCAGGGCTGTGTCCGCCAAACAATATGTGGTGAGGCCTTGGAGATCACACAGAGAAATAAGCAGGACTTCTAGGGAACACTGACTGGGGTTCAAATCCAGGCTTTGTTTTTCAGTTGCTGTGCAACCTTAGGAAATTTACCTAACCTCTCTGAGCCTAGTATCCACAGCTGTCAAATGGGGATCAGAGTTACTTCAGTGCTATAAGGATTAGAGATACAGTGATTCTATATGGCAACTACCCATAATACCATGCCTAGTATACAGTAGGTGCTCAGTGAGTGGTGGCTATGTTAGTCTCAGAGGCACCAGAGCCCATAGGAAGAGCTAGCGCTTTGGAGTCAGGCAGTCCTGGGTCTGAATCTTGGCCTTGACCTGCAGACCTGAAGCAAGGACTTGAGCAAGTCCTTGGCCCCCACTGAACCCGTTTCCTTATTGGTCAAAAGGGTATACAAAAAATACTCATGATGGCTGGTACTTACTGAGCACTCGAAGTGTGCTTGGGCACTGTGCTAAGTGCTTTGCAGACAAGTTTCTCATTCAATCTTCCCAACAACTCTATGCTGTGATTACCATTTCACAGATGAGGAAACAGGCTCAGAGAGGTGAGGAAACTAACCTAGGAGTGGGAGATCCAGGACCTGAACTCTGGTCGTGGCCTATCAGATGCTTCTCAAATTCCTCCCCTTGCCCACACCTCTGCAGAGCCTAATGGAACTGAAGTATTGGCTGTCTGGCAGGTGTGAGGAAACAGAAGGATGAAGCGCTGGGCTATAAGAACATACAACACTGCAAGCCCAGAAAAGGGTGTTGTGTGGAACCCAACAGTCATCTTCATCGTGTACTTGGATGGTTCAGAGAATAAAGCATTCCACCCAGCAGCAAGAACAGTTCAGGGTGCTGTGGTGAACTGGGGTCTGGAGTGGCAGAGAAGGCCCTGGGGTCTGAATGGACCCCAAGCTGACTGTGACTCAGCTGGCTGAAGAGGAGGATGATCCTATAAGGCTATAAATAGCAGCTGTGCATAGTGGCCCTGTGAGGTCATTGCCAGCCTGCTCAGTCCCTGTTTAAAGCCTCACAGCCTCAGAGGGATGTAGGAAACCTGGAAGGGGCCCAGGAAGGCAGAGATCTGACCAAACTCGAGGGGCTGAACCAAAAAAGCCTATGAGACAAGATGAAAGGCATGGGGATGAATCAGGGGGAAGAAAGAATGGGAGTGATGGCACCGAGATCCCAACAGAGAACTCCAGGGAGGGCGCGCCACCCCTTTTCTTCATCTAGGCTGAAGTGTGAGGAAGAAAGGAGGGGCCTGGGCTCGGTGGCTCACACCTGTAATCCCAGGGCTTTGGAAGGCCGAGCCAGGTGGATTACTTGAGGTCAGGAGATCCAGACCAGCCTGGCCAACATGGTGAAACCCCGTCTTTACTAAAAATACAAAAATTAGCCAGGTGTGGTGGTGGGCACCTGTAATCCCTTCTACTTAGGAGGCTGAGGCAAGAGAATTGCTTGAACCTGGGAGGCGGAGGTTGCAGTGAGATGAGATTGCATCATTGTGCTCCAGCCTGGGCGACAAGAGTGAAACTCTGTCTCAAAAACAAAAACAAAACCAGACCTCTCTTGCCCCTCTCTTTGGGGTTGGGTCAGAGTAGGGAGGTATGTCCAAGAATATTTCACTTTAAGCAAGGATAAACCGAGACCCAGAAAGAGGAGGTGACCAGTCCAGTGTCACACAGCTTGTCTCAGAGCTGGTCCATGACAGGCCCCCAGACCAGCCATGTGCTCCCAATGCATGAGGAAGCCTTCCCTGAGACCTTTTCTCTTTTTCTTTTAGAGACAGGGTCTTGCTCTGTCACTCAGCCTGGAATGCAGTGGCTCAGAGATAGCTCACTGCAGCTTCGACCTCCTGGGCTCAGGCAATCCTCCTGCCCCAGCCTCCCTTGTGCAGTGGACTGCAGGTATGCACCACCAGAGCTGGCTAATTGCTTTTAAAAAAAATGTGTAGAGACAAGGTCTCACTTTGTTGCCCAAGCTGATCTTGAACTCCTGGGCTCAAGCGATCTACCCTGGGCTGCCTGAACCTCCCAAAGTGCTGGGATTACAGGCATGAGCCACTGCACCGTCCTGGGACCTTTCTTAATGCTACCAAAGCCCCCTTCCCTTCCATCCACCCTTCCGTCCCATCCTCTCCTCCCCGTCATCTCTTACTGGGTAAATACCACCTGAAATTTACAGGGTATGGAGAGTCCGCAAATCCCTTTCACCTCCAACATGTCATGAGCTCCTCCCCCTTAAGGCCCCTTCTCCTCCTCCTAGCCTCCTTTCTGGGATGAGCTGTCCTATTTGGTGGGAGAAGTTGGGGGCTGGGGAGGAGGTGAGACTAGCCCCAGACTTGTCCTACTTTGGCAGAAAATCCATAGCACTCTGTGTCTGTAAAAGGAGCGTGGGGCAGGAGGGGGCAGGATTCAGGGCTGTGGGGCCCTTCTTGGAGAAAAAGCAAGGTTGGGGTGTGGGGGTGATGAGGATGATGAAGGAGGGGTTGATGAGAATTGGGGTGGGCGTGCCAGTGAAGGAAGGGGCCCAGGAGAGGGTCTGGGGGCTGGAGGTGGAAAAAAGTTAGGAGAGGGAGGATATGACTTGAACGTCTTAGCCCATGAGATGTGGAGTGTGGCCGATGGGAGGGGGGTCGGTTGCTGGCTGAGCCTGGGGAGGAGGCAGTGCAGCAGGAGAGGCGTGAGTTTCAGGGAGAATCCTGACGCCATCCTGGCTGGGCCCCCAACTCTCCGGCCTCCCCCCCGGGTGATATCAGGGAGAAACAGACGCCTCTGGACATTCCTTCCCTTTTACAGTCACTCTGGCTCCTCAGCAGCCTCTGGAGGTCAAGCAGCTGCTCCAGCTGGGGGAAGGTGGATGGAGGGGAGGGGGGTGCATGGGAAGGGTCTACTGGAGGGACAGGCTCTGGGCAGGGAGGCCAGGGGACATCAGACAGTGAGTCCCAAGGAAAAACTCAGCTGAGACCACTCACTGTTCTCACCCACTGCTGGGGCCCAGGTTCTCAGGTTGTCAGAAGCTGAGGGGACCTCAGAGGTGACCTGGCCTGGTCCCCTCTCACATAGGAATCATAACAGGGCCTGGGCCAGGGACTTGCCCAGGTGGTCCAAATGGTCAGCTGGTGAACCCCTAGGATGTCCAGCTGTATCTTAGCCTCCAAATGACCCCTCTACCCCCCACCCCTATGCTTGTGCCTCCTGCCACCACTGCCCCCCACCCGCCCCTGCCACTGACCCAGGGCTGCAGTTGATGATGACAGCATAGGCCCCCAGAGTTCATCCGTGCCATGCTGTCCCCAAGGCTCTCTCATGCAATGGCTGCCTCTTGGCCCAACCCAGCTCAGGGTGGAAGCACGAGGTCCCCAGCTGGGAAAAAGAGAGGGGCCCTAGAGGAAGGGGCAGAGGGTGCCCCTGCGGGTGGTGTCAGTCCACAGAAGGAGGGCGCGCTGGAGGAGGACTTAACACGGCCTCACCCCTGGAATCCCGGGGCAAGCGAGGCTCTCCCAGACAGGGTAAAGGGCCAGTTCTCTCCTTTTTGAGCTCTTTCAGTTTTTCCTAATCCAAATGCCCTATGCCAGCAAGCCACCTCAGCTATCCATACCAGCCACCTGCCCTCCATCCATGCCGTCCATGGAATCTGGGGGCTCCTAGGAAGAGCCAGGACCCTCATCTTCCAGAGGGCCCTCTGTGAGGTTCGGAGATCTGCTGAGGTATCCTTAAGCCCTCCAGACAATGCACTTGGGGGACAGCAGGGAACAGCAAAGGCCAAGGTCTGGGGGCTGGAGAGAGCTGGGCAGCCTCACTCAACAGAAAGGAGGCTGAAGCGAGGGGGGTCTAAAGGACAGGTGAGTGAGCTGCAGTTGGCAAGATGGGCAGGGCCAGTCCTGGGGGGCCCTCAGAGGCCATGACGAGTTTAGGTCTTGCTGGTTCAATAAGTCAGGAAAAGGAGAGGAGCTGGGAGTGGTGAAATAGGCGATGTTCCAAATGGCATGAGCACTGCCCTTATTTGCAGGACGGGTCTGTGAAAGGGGGATTCTTGCTCTGCTTTGGCTCCCAGGTTAGAATATGTGGCATAGCAGAGACACATCATCTGGCTTTGAATAGATGGAAATGTTTTCTTTCTTTCTCTCTCTCTCTTTTTTTTGAGGTGGAGTTTTGCTCTTTTGCCTGGACTGGAGTGAAGTGACATGATCTCAGCTCACTGCAACCTCTGCTTCCGAGGTTCAAGCGATTCTCTTGCCTCAGCCTCTGGAGTATCTGGGATTATAGGGCTGCACCACCATACCTGGCTAATTTTTATATTTTTAGTAGAGACGGGGTTTTGCCATGTTAGCCAGGCTGGTCTTGAACTCCTGACCTCAGGTGATCCACCCGCCTCAGCCTCCTAAAGTGCCAGGATTACAGGCATGAGCCAATGCACCTGGCCAAGGAAAGGTTTTCTAACAGCAGAGCTGTGGTGGAGACATGTTAGACACTCAGGGACTCTTTGGGAATGGAATGTGCTGCCTGGAGACAGTGAATCCCCAGGCACTGGAGGGATTCCAGCTGATCAAGTGCTTGCTGGAGCCACAGTAAAGACAACTTTGGACTTTAGTGAAAAGTGGGAGCATGAGACTGGTCAGCCTCATGACCTGCTGAGGTCCAACGTAAGTTTCTAAAACTCTGAGGTTTGAGTAATCTGGAAATATTTCAAACAGAGAGCAGGACTAACTTCCTTCCTTAATTCATTTAACAAGAGCTATTGCCAGTACCCACTGTGCAAGGCACCATCTTACACGCACAAATTTATAAACTGTCCCTTTTCTGATAAATGCTGAATGAAATAGTCTGTCCTGGTGGACCTTCCCGTTTCCAATACCAATTAAGGAAGAGGCCTGACCAATAAATAGCGTGACTGTTATGTTTTAAAAAACAAAGTACCAAAATTTATGTTCAAAGGTGTCCTGAAGATATTCACAGCAGCATTGCTTATAACAGCAAAAGACTGGAAACAACATAAATGTCTGTCAATAAGGAACTGGCCAAATAAATTATACCAAGTCTATATAGTGAAATACAAATAAAGATGTTAAGAAAAATGACTCAGAATCTCACAACAAAGAAAAGTGCAGGACCGGATGGCTTAACGGGTGAATTCTATCAAACATTTAAAGAGAACTAACACCAGGCTGGGCACAGTGGCTCACACCTGTAATTCCAACAGTTTGAAAGGCCAAGGCAGGAGGATCACTTGAGCCCAAGAGTTTGAGATCAGCCTGGGGCAATGTAGGGAGACTCCATCTCTACCAAAAAGTTCTCCAGGCATGGTAGCACCTGCCTAGGGTCCCAGCTACTGGGTGAGAGGATTGCTTGAGCCCCGGAGGTTGAGATTACAGTAAGCCATGATCACGGCACTGCCCTCCAGCCTGGGTGACAGAGTGAGACACTGTCTCAAAACAAACAAACAAACATAAAAACCTAACATCAGTCCTCAAACTCTTCCAAAAATTAGAAGAGGAAGGAATACTTTCTAACTCATTCTATGAGGCCAGCATTATCTTTATACCAAAGCCAGACAAAGACACTACAAGAAAACTATAGACCAATATCCCTTGTAAATATTGATGTAAAAATCACAAGAAAATACTAGTAAACCAAATTCAGCAGCAAATTTAAAGGATTACACTCTGTAATCAGGTGGGAATTATTCCTGGAATGCAAAGAGAGTTTAACATACAAAAGTCAATCAGTGTAATACTTCACATTAACTGAATGAAGAAAAACCCCCACATGATCATCTCAACGATAAATGAAAACAACTGCATTTACAATAGCATCAGCAATAAAATACTTAGCAATAAACATAACCAATGAGGCATAAGACTTGTACACTGAAAACTATAAAATATTGCTAAAATAAATGAAAGAAGACAAAAATAAATGGAAAGACATCCCATGCTCATGAACTGGAACACTTAATATTGTTAAGAATACCAATGCTACCCAAATTGATGTATAGATTCAGCGTAATCCCTATCAAAATCCCACCAACATTTTTGCAGAAATAGAAAAATCCATCCTAAAATTCATAAGGAATTTCAAGAGACCTCAAAGAGCCAAAAATCTTTGAAAAAGAACAAAGATGGAGAACTCACACTTTCTGAGCTCAAAATTTACTACAAGGGCACTGTTATCAAAACAGTGTGTAATACCAGCATAAAGACAGACATATGGACCAATGGAATATAATAAAAAGCCCATAAATAAACTCTCACACATGTGGTTAAATTATTTTCAAACCAAGTGCCCAGACAATTCAATGGAGGAAAGGAGAGTCTTTTCAACAAATAAGGCTGAGAAAACTGGACACCCACATGCAAAAAAATGAAGCTGGACTCTTACCTTACGCCAAATATAGAAATTAACTCCAGATGGATACAACAGCCAGGTGCAGTGGCTCATGCCTATAATCCCGGCATTTTAGGAGACTGAGGTGGAAGGATCGCTTGATCCCAGGAGTTTGAGGTTGCAGTGAGATATGATGGTGCCATTGCACTCCAGCCTGGGTAACAGAGCAAGACCCTGTTTCAACAACAATAGCAACAACAAACAGATAAAATACCTAAACATAAGAGCTAAAATATAACAGTCTTTTTTTGTGGAGGGGGACAGAGTCTCGCTCCATCACCAGGCTGGAGTGCAATGGCTCGATGTTGACTCACTGCAACCTCTGCCTCCTAGGGTCAAGTGATTCTTCTGTCTCATTCTCCCTAGCTGGGACTACAGGTGTGTATCACCACGCCCAGCTAATTTTTGTATTTTTAGTAGAGATGGGGTTCCAGCATGTTGGCCAGGAGGGTCCCCATCTCTTGACCTTGTTATCCACCCACCTTAGCCTCCCAAAGTGCTGGAATTACAGGCGTGAGCCACCGCGCCTGGCCTAAAATTCTTAGAAGAAAACAAAGAGAAAAAGCTTCATGACATTGAATTTGGCAATTATTTCTTGAATATGACACCAAAAGCACAGGAAACAAAGGAAAAAATCGATAAATAGGACTTGATCAAAAGTAAAAGCTTCTGTGCATCAAAGGATACTATCAACAGAGTGAAAAGGCAAACCACAGAAGGGTAGAAAATATTTGCAAATCATATATCTGATAAGAGATTAATATCCAGAGCATATAAAGAACTCCTGCAACTCAACAACCAAAAAACCCCAAACAACCCAATTCAAAAATGGGCAAAGGATTTGAATAGTCATTTCGCCAAATAAGATATGCAGATGACCAATCAGCACATGAAAAGATGCTCGACATCACTGATCATTAGGGAAATGCAAATCAAAACCACAATGAGCAGCCAGGTGTGGTGGCTTGCTTCCATAATCCCAGCACTTTGGGAGACTGAGGCAGGAAGATCGCCTGAGACCAGAAGTTTTGAGTCCTCAGTGAGGTATGATCATGCCATTGCACTCCAGCCTGGGCAATAGATTGAGACCCTGTCTTTAAAGAACAAAATAAGGCTGAGTGTGGAGGCTTACGCCTATAATCCCAGCACTTTAGGGTGCCGAGGTTGAAGGAAGGATTCCTTGAGCCTAGAAATTTGAGACAAGCCTGGGCAACATAGGCTTGGAGACCCTGTCTCTATAAAAAAGTAAAAAAAATAGCCAGGTTATGGTGGCTTGCACCTGTAGTCCCAGCTACTTGGGAGGTTGAAGCAGGAGGATTGCTTGAGCCTGGGAGTTTGAGGCTGCAGTGAGCAATAATCTCACCTCTGCACTCCAGCCTAGGGTGACGGAGTGAGACCCTGTCTTTAAAAAACCAAACAAGGCCGGGCATGGTGGCTCATGCCTGTAATCCCAGTACTTTGGGAGGCCAAGGCAGGTGAATCACGAGGTCAGGAGTTCGAGACCAGCCTGGCCAAGATAGTGAAACCTCGTCTCTACTAAAAATACAAAAAATTAGCCGGGCGTGGTGGCAGGTGCCTGTAATCCCAGCTACTCAGGAGGCAGAGGCAGAGAATTGCTTGAACCAGGGAGGCAGAGGTTGCAGTGAACCAAGATTGTGCCACTGCACTCCAGCCTGGGCGAGAGAGTGAGACTCTGTCTCAAACAACAACAACAACAACAAAAACCAAAAAAACCACAGTGAGGTACCACTTCACACCCATTAGGATGGCTACTATTAATATTATAAAACAAACAAACAGAAAATAACAAGGGTTAGCCAGGAAGTGGAGAAACTGTAACCCATGTGCATTTCTGCTAGCAACATAAAACGGTGCAGCTGCTGTGGAAAACAGTATGGCAGTCCCTCAAAAATTTAGGCACGGGATTACCATATGATATAGCAGTTCCACTTCTGAGTATCTACAGAAAAGAATTGAATGTAAGTATTTGAACAGATATTTGTACACCAACGTTCATAACAACATTGTTCATAATAACCACAAGTTGGAAAGAACCCAAATATTCATCAACAGATAAACAAAGGGTGGTATATACATACAATGAAATATTATTTAGCCTTAAAAAGGAAGGAAATTCTGACACATCATAACATGAATGAGCTTTGAAGATGTTAGGCTAAGTGAACTGAGCCAGTCACAAAAGGACAAATATGGTATGATTCCACTTGCATGAAGTACCTAGAGTCATTCTACGGAAAGTAGAATGATGTTTACCAGAGTCTGGGAGGAGGTGAAGGTGGAAAGTTATTTTTAACACATATGAAGTTTCAGCTTGGGACAACGAAAAAGTTCTGCCGATGGATGGTGGCGATGGTTGTACAACAATATGAATGTACTTTGATGCCACTGAACTCTACACTTAAAAAATGGCTCACATGGTGAATTTTATTTTATGTATATTTTGCCACAATGTAAAAGTGACTCAGCTGTCAATGTACTAAAATGGAGCCATCTCTAAGCTTAATGGCATTGAAAAAAAGCTTGATTCAGACAGGGGGCTACACATAAGCAAATGTGGTTGTATGTACATGAAGTGTCTCTGAAAGGAGCCGACGGCAACGGAACCCTGGGTGTCTCTGAAGTGGTGTGTGGGGTGTCTGGGTGTCAAAGTGGGCAGGAGACTTACTCTTCACTTTATGTCTTTTGCATATCTTGAATTTTGTACCATGTACACTACCCATCCACATACATTGTAGGTATTTTTAGTATGTCCCAGCCTGAGTGGTCCTCTCGGGAGGCTGAACCCTCCCTCCCGCAGTGCTGCCCGGCTCACAGCATGTTTTGGAGCGCTTCTCCATCACCTGCCTTCCAGGCCTCGGGGTGTTGATTTGCAGTCCTCCATGGTAGCAAATCCTCAGGGGTGGAACTGAGTTCTGGAAACAGTCCCAAGTGGTTCAGGGCCAAGTCTGCTGGTTGTTGATTTTGACTAGAGAATAGATGGCATGATTTATTTGTTTTCTGCCTCATTTTGCCAAGGAACTCAGGTCTTGGGCAGGTCCAAAGCCCAATTTCCTTATGTGGTCTGGAGATTGTTCACTGAGAAGAGCTCCAGAAACATTGTCCTAGTAGCATCATAGAAATGGGTGTAGTCCCCTACAGAAGATTAATCTAGTTCTTTGGGCTGTAAGTGATCAAAGACAATACCAAGTGCCTCAAATGAAGAAAACGGAAAGTTTCTTGGCCCAAGGCCAGGAAGGACAGTGGGGAAGCTCAACTCACAAATTGAGCAAAGGGCTGCAGGAACCAGGGCCCTGGCCAGCTCCTCCTCTCCAGCGTTCTCTGCTTCTTCTTGCATATTGACCTCTCTTTCTTCCTACTCCCCCAGGGGACAGGAAACACGGCTTCCACAGGTTCCAGTTGAATAATCCCAGTTCCATCTATAAATTCCAGGGAAGGTCTCTGATTGGCCCTGCTCAAGCCCAGGCCCATTCCTTGACCCATCACTGAAGTCAGGGAGATGCAGTAATAAGACTGGCTGGAATCAGGGTCTTTAGGGGTGGAGGGATGGGGAGGAGGCACAGCGTGTCATCACAATAAGAAAATGGGAAAAGAAAGCTTGAAGGCTACTTTGAATGACAATGAGAAAGATGGTGCTGCCTGAGTGTGCTAAGGATCCACATGGTCTCTAAAATCCTCCAGGAGCATTCGGTCTAGTCTGGGAGATGAGACATAAAAATAACCAGAACACAACAGCTTGCACTGACTTGAGGGCTGGATAAGAATATCTGGAACTCCCCCATCTACTTCAGAAGCTTGTCATCTGGATAAAAATTAGACACTTAATGGGAAAGGGCTTTGAAAAGAGTGCAGTAACGAAGCTCCCTTTACAGCTTACCTGGTACATTCACACCCATCCTGGGGCCAAAGCACGGGATGTGGGGTCAGCCAGCCTCAGCTTCCTGAGCTATAAAATGGGAATGAGGCTAGTCCCTACCTCCTAGGGTTGGAGAATTGGGGGTCATGGTGTGAAGTGCTCAGCAGCTTGGCCCACCCTAGGTGGTCAGTACATGTGCGGTATTATTGTTGCTATATACATTAGTAGGGCCTGGGCCTATTTAAACCTTTATAGGATCGCATGGAAAGGCTAGCCATCCTCACTTTATATCTGACAAGCTGGGGCCTGGAGAGGACGTGCCTGAGCAGGGCTCAGACAAGGACGCTCCTACTTGTAACCCCTCCAGCTGGTGATGGCAGGGCTGGGGTAGGACCAGCTACCAGCTCATAATCCAGTGCTCTATTTCCAGGATTTGCATTCCAAAAGGATCAGGTTCAAGAGGGGCCTGGAGTGCCAGGTGGAGGTGTAGAGACACAGCCAGTGTTCATGGAGAAGGGTGGATGTCCTTAGCGGTCAGCAAGTGCACTGTGCTAAGCAGGGGGCTGTGGAGGTTGGGCAGGCCCTCTGCAGGCCTCCATTTTTGTGGGGGGCCTGGAGCATTATAGGGGGTGGGAAGTGATTGGGGCTGTCCCCCAGCCTTCCTTGATTATCTGATGCCCACTCACACCTTCTCAGGTACCCCCTACCCCCCACAACTCCTCTCCTGTGCCGTGTTTCCCGGCCGATGCATTCTCCTCTATAAATACCCGCTCTGGTATTTGGGGTTGGCAGCTGTTGCAGCCAGGGAGATGGTTGGGTTCACATGCGGCTCCTGACAAAACACAAGCCCCTGGTGTGTGTGGGTGTGGGTGGTGTGAGTAGGGGGATGGATCAGGGAGGGGGCGGGGGCACTCAGGGGCAGGAGCCAGAAGTCTGTGCGTGGGAGTAGACATAGCAATTAGAAACTGAACGCTCATCAGACCCTTTCTGGAAATCACCCGCTGTTTATAAACTCGAGGCCACGCCCTTGACAGTAGGGGGAAGGAAGAAAGCCTGGATTAGTCCAGAGGGAAACTGAGGCTCAGGACTAGCTCGCCAGTATACACACATGGCAGGCAGGCTTTGGCCAGGATCCCTCCACCTGCCCTCCCTGCCTGCCTGGAGACTCCCACCCTCAAGGCCTGGCTGGGCTTGGCCTGAGACCTCCCAGACCTCTTCAACTTCAAGAGAAGATTTAGGAACAAGGTGGTTTGGGGCCTTTCCTGGGAACAGGCCTTGATCCTTTAAGAAATGACCCAAAGTCTCTCCTTGACCAAAAAGGGGACCCTCAAACTAAATGGAAGCCTCTCTCCTGCTGTCTCCCCTGACCTCCTCCAGGACGAGGAGGCAACCAGGGCTGAAAGAGGCCCGCCTGGGGGCTGCAGACATGCTTGCTTCCCTGGCGAAGGATTGGCAGGCCTGCCTGTCACAGGCCCCCCACCGGCAGGCGCAGGGGCGCAGGCCTCTTGCGGGGGAGCTGGCCTCCCCGCCCCCACGGCCAGCGGCCGCCCTTTCCTGGCAGGACAGCGGATCTGCAGCTGTCAGGGGAGGGGCGGCGGGGGCTGATGTCAGGAGGGATACAAATAGTGCCGACGGCTGGGGGCCCTGTCTCCCCTCACCGCATCGCATCCACTCTCCGGCCGGCCGCCTGCCCGCCGCCTCCTCCGTGCGCCCGCCAGCCTCGCCCGCGCCGCCACCATGAGCCAGGCCTACTCGTCCAGCCAGCGCGTGTCCTCCTACCGCCGCACCTTCGGCGGGGCCCCGGGCTTCTCGCTCGGCTCCCCGCTGAGCTCGCCCGTGTTCCCTCGCGCGGGCTTCGGCTCGAAGGGGTCCTCCAGCTCCATGACGTCCCGCGTGTACCAGGTGTCGCGCACGTCGGGTGGGGCCGGGGGCCTGGGGTCGCTGCGGGCCAGCCGGCTGGGGAGCACCCGCGCGCCCTCCTCCTACGGCGCGGGCGAGCTGCTGGACTTCTCGCTGGCCGACGCGGTGAACCAGGAGTTCCTGACCACGCGCACCAACGAGAAGGTGGAGCTGCAGGAGCTCAACGACCGCTTCGCCAACTACATCGAGAAGGTGCGCTTCCTGGAGCAGCAGAACGCCGCGCTCGCCGCCGAGGTGAACCGGCTCAAGGGCCGCGAGCCGACGCGAGTGGCCGAACTCTACGAGGAGGAGCTGCGCGAGCTGCGGCGCCAGGTGGAGGTGCTCACCAACCAGCGCGCCCGGGTCGACGTGGAGCGTGACAACCTGCTCGATGACCTGCAGCGGCTCAAGGCCAAGTGAGGGCCCGGTGCCCCAGACCCCCCCTTTCCGCCGGCAGGGCGCAGGAGGCCAGGCCTGGGGGCTGGGGTCCTGCTGTTAGCACCTGCCTTCTCCCGGGGTCCGGGACCCTCTCCTGCCCGGTGCGGGGAAAGGGTCCTCCACCCGTGTGTTTCAAGGGGCCTCCACCCGTGTGTTTCAAGGGGCCGTGACCGCCAGTCTTTCCTCCTGCGCTCCCATCTTGCACCGGAGTAGTCTTGGGGAGGTAGATCAGGGGGTGGATATGGGAGACTTTAGGGGACTCGGAGCCCTCTGGACAGCCCCCTTAAAAACCATCTTAAGATGCTGGGGTGATGTTTATGGGGTCTGGCAGTTGACGGGCAGAGGAAGGGTTGCAGGAGGCCCAGAGGGTAGTGTAGCCAGAGGGAGATGGGAGGCTGATAGGAGACAGGGAGAGTGGAGCAAGGGCCCAGAGTCCAAGCAGCAGCTTTCAGCTCAGCAGTGATGAGGTCCTGGGAAGCAGGGTGGTGCGGGGAGCTTGGACCCGTGGCCTAGTTGAGGCTGTGTCTTTTTACAAGAAGAATAGACAAGCTGGAGAAAAAGCGAGTGGGTGGGGGCCCCACTGTCAGAGAGCTTGGGAGGACTAACTAGGCTTCACCAGGCTCCCGGAACGAAAAGGATAGCAAGTAGAGTGTATGTGTTGGTCCTGCTTCTGACAGGCCAAGTGAGCAGAGTCACCCTCCTGCCACCAAAGTCATAAATATTAATTAAGCAGCTATATTGGCTAGGTTGCAGCTGGGAACCAGAAACGCAGAGGTGGATAAAATAGACACAGTTTCTAACCCCAGGGAGGTCACACAGGCTGGTGGGGACATAGACTTCAAGGGTGTGGCTCCAGGGCAGAGACTGGGCCACTTCCTGTGCCCTCCCTAGGTAGGTGGGGCCTCTCCACTCCCTCTCGGAGCCTCCTGTCTCTACACAACAGGCAGGCCCTCCCCATCTGTCCTGGACCCAGGCACTGGTCAGCCCCCAGCCAGTCGTCCTTTCTACTGCCAGCCATATCACCCACAACTGTCTGTCTTTCTGCCTGTCCCACCCAGGCTGCAGGAGGAGATCCAGTTGAAAGAAGAAGCAGAGAACAATTTGGCTGCCTTCCGAGCGGTGAGTGCCCTTCTTTCCCCCTGTGTGGCCTCTGGCCTCGCTGTGCCCCACCTGGGTGGTGGTGACCATGTTCTTCTCGCTTGGCCTCTCCCAGGACGTGGATGCAGCTACTCTAGCTCGAATTGACCTGGAGCGCAGAATCGAATCTCTCAACGAGGAGATCGCGTTCCTTAAGAAAGTGCACGAAGAGGTATGCCTGGGCCTCTCTGCCTGGGGTCACTGGGGCATGGGAAAAGCAGCTGGAGAGTGGGGCTGGGGTGGGACTCTGGCTGGGAAGAGGGGTATGAGGGTGCTGTGTGGGCTGGGAGGGGACTGAAGCTCAGCCATGCCCTGCAGGAGATCCGTGAGTTGCAGGCTCAGCTTCAGGAACAGCAAGTCCAGGTGGAGATGGACGTGTCCAAGCCAGACCTCACTGCCGCCCTCAGGGACATCCGGGCTCAGTATGAGACCATCGCAGCTAAGAACATTTCTGAAGCCGAGGAGTGGTACAAGTCAAAGGTGGGTGGCCTCGCCCAGGGACTGGCATCTCCATCCCCGTGAATCCCAGCTTGGACGTGCTGCCTGTGGCACCATCCAACCATCCATGGGGAGGAGAGCCCAGAGGCTCCGTGCTCTCTTGCTCACCCCTACCTCCTCCTCATCTTCGGGCCCCTCTCTCTGCCCTTAGGTGTCAGACCTGACCCAGGCGGCCAACAAGAACAACGATGCCCTGCGCCAGGCCAAGCAGGAGATGATGGAATACCGACACCAGATCCAGTCCTACACCTGCGAGATTGACGCCCTCAAGGGCACTGTGAGTCGCTGCCCACCTGGCTGGGCCTTGCCCCTTCCTGTCTGCAGTTTACACCCTCACTCTGTGACCTTGGGCCCATCATAGATCCTCTCTGGGCCTTCATCTCCTTAAATCTACAATAGGGGTAAAACCAGACATGGATTCCAGTTGGTTGCTAAGGAATCAGGGGTTCCTGGGGCATCTCCCTGTGTGGGGATCGTGAGGCTGAATGCAGATGCTCCTTTTTTATCTGTTTTATTCTTTGAGTGTCCACATAGAGACGTCATTTGAGTTCAGGGTTCAACGTGTTCTGGACCTGACCATCTGGAGTTGCCAGCCAGCCCCAAAGCTGTGTCTTTCTTCATGTTGGGCTCCTAGTGTCCTCTTCCCTTCCTTGACCTGGGCTCCTCCTCCCCTGCAGAACGATTCCCTGATGAGGCAGATGCGGGAACTAGAGGACCGATTTGCCAGCGAGGCCAGCGGCTACCAGGACAACATCGCGCGCCTGGAGGAGGAAATCCGGCACCTCAAGGATGAGATGGCCCGCCACCTGCGCGAGTACCAGGACCTGCTCAACGTGAAGATGGCCCTGGATGTGGAGATCGCCACCTACCGGAAGCTGCTGGAGGGAGAGGAGAGCCGGTGAGGGGCCAGGCAGGGGCCGGAGAAGGGCGGTGGGGGGTGCTGGGCGGTCCATTCCTATCCCCAGGAGACTAGGAATTATCTCAACAAGACCTGGAAACAATTTTTTTTTTTTTTGAGACAGAGTTTCGCTCTTGTTGCCCAGGCTGGAGTGCAATGTGGTGATCTTGGCTCACTGCAACCTCCGCCTCCCGGGTTCAAGCGATTCTCCTGCCTCAGCCTCCTGAGTAGCTGGGATTACAGGTGCCCACTGCCATGCCTGGCTAATTTTTGTATTTTTAGTAGAGACAGGGTTTCACCATGTCGGTCAGGCTGTTCTCGAACTCCTGACCTCAGGTCATCTGCCCACCTCAGCCTCCCAAAGTGCTGGGATTATAGGCATGAGCCACCGTGCCTGGCCTGGAAACAATTTTATACAAGAGGTCACCACTGTATTAACTGCAGAGAATTAACCAAGGCCACTTGGGTAAAAAGCAATTTAATTAACAGCATTTATAAAAAGAGAAATATAAGTATTCCCTTATCCACCTTCAGAATTAAGAACCAGCAGCTAAAAAACCATATTCAGCAACTAATAATAAAGTATTACTGCCAGTCAAGGGAGAGATGAAAGCAGAGTGGGGAGTGATGAGGAAGGAAAAGGAGGGAGCAGAGAGAGGCAAATAGAGAGAGGGGGAGGGAGAGAAGCCTTGCAGAGAGATAGGCTAAGAGAAGGTAAAGAGATGCATACAGAAGGCATGAATGTGCATGCACATGCGCACACACATGTAAGCACACGCACATGCTCAGAGGAAAAGACACAGATGTCATGCTCAGAGCAACTCACCTCTAGATACGGGAAACAACATACAACTGGAAAGGGACACCAGGGAGCCTTGTGGGATAACAGAAATGTTCTATATCTTATTTTTGTTTGTTTTGGATACAGAGTCTTGATCTGTTGCCCAGGCTTGAGTAGAGTGGTGTTATCTCAGCTGGCTGCAACCTCTGCCTCCCGGGTTCGAGTGATTCTCCTGCCTCAGCTTCCCAAGTAGCTGAGATTACAGGCATGTTCACCACACTCAGCTGATTTGTTGTATTTTTAGTAGAAATGACATTTCACCACATTGGCCAGGCTGGTCTCTAACTCTTGACCTCAAGTAATCTGCCTGCCTCAGCCTCCCAAAGTGCTGGGATTACAGGCATGAGCCACTGTGCTTGGCCTAGAAATGTTCTATGTCTTGATTTGGACTGGTAGTTACACAGACGTGGACATTGATCAAAACTCATTGAATTGTACATTAAAGATCTGTGCATTTCACTGCATGTAAATTTAACCTCAATTTAAAATGGATTAATTATTCCAAAAACTGGTACCTCTTGATACTCATAAAAATAATATCTAAAATTTTAAAAAGCAGCAGACAGCCGGCTGGCACAGTGGCTCACAGCTGTAATCCCAGCACTTTGGGAGGCCGAGGTGGGCAGATCACGAGGTCAAGAGATCGAGACTATCCTGGCCAATATGGTGAAACCCTGTCTCTACTAAAAATACAAAAATCAGCTGGGCGTAGTGGTGGGCACCTGTCATCCAAGCTACTTGGGAGGCTAAGGCAGGAGAATAGCTTGAACCCGGAAGGCAGAGGTTGCAGTGAGCAGAGATCGCCCCACTGCACTCCAGCCTGGTGACAGAGTGAGATTCCATCTCAAAAAAAAGCCAAAAAACAAAAAACAAAAACAGCAGCAGACGTGTTTAGATATAGGTATACACATAAAGAGAAACTTCAGATTTTGTAGAGTTACGTCTACATATGACGGCCTTTGAAAGTAGCTAAAGGCATGTGGCATTTTTCCAGCATTAGGCCTAAATGATCAGCTCTCAGAACTGGTGTGGCTGGAGGGTGGTCACAAGCAATGGACATCACCCACAGCTGCTACTGATGCAACCTTCAGGGCCAGGGGCAAGAAGGAAATCTTGGTGCACTGGGGGGTGCAGTGGAGTTGGGCATCCTGGTGGCATGCCAGCAGGTCAGAGTTGAGAATGAATGATCCTTCCCGAGGAGACTATCCCTGGGACAACTCTAGCTGGCCTTTGACCCCATTCCTTGAGTGGTGTGGACAGTGGGAGTGCTGGGGTCAGTGGGACTGGGACAGCCGAGGATGGCGTTTAGAAAGGACTAGGCTGAGTCTTGATGGGTGGTCTCAGGGAAAGATGGGAGGCTTTTTAACTCTTCGAGGCTTGGTCTCTTTCCTTTCAGGATCAACCTCCCCATCCAGACCTTCTCTGCCCTCAACTTCCGAGGTGAGTGTCTGCAGGCAGGTGAAGGCTGGGGTTGCAGGGGCCAGGAGTCCAGCATGGGCACTGCCCAAGGCCAGCCAGGAGGAAGGATGGGATCATGGGGCCAGGGAGAGACCTGGAGTCTGGGGAAGTAAAAGGGAGCCACTGCAGGTAGGTGAGAGAGTTTAGGTAGAGGCGGATGGGGCACTTTATGACAGAGAGAGCTTTTTATGTGATTATATTGTATTGTACTTACCATACCCCCTGCACCTTCTTGGACTATTGGGCCTTAGAAAGCAGCCTCTGTTCTGAATCCCAAACTCTAAAAGTAGCAGGGGTGTCCTTGGGGACCTGGCTTCAGGAGCATCTCATATCGCCTGCGTTCTAAGGCACCCACAGCCCATTGTCTGGTACATTGCCAAGCACTGCCTTGGCTGCCCTTTGAACACCTCCGGTTTGCTGGAGCAAGATGTTGGATGCCGTTTGAAAAAAAAAAGCCAAATCTTAGCAAAGCCAAACCATGAAAAGAACGAGCTCTTAGGGCATTCTGCCATTCTGACATTAGTAATATGCAGATGGAATGGCTTTCCAACCCCAGAGAGCAGAGAAACACACGCTAATGATGCATTAGGAAAGCAAGTCGGAGTCCTTGGCAGCTTCTCCTTTCCTAGATCAAACCTTTTCTATCGTCGATGTACATTTCCATCAGGAAAAAATACACGCTGTGCTCCACCGAGTCACAACGTTCATCACAGGCTAGTTGCTAGCTAAGGAAATTCATGAACACCAAACTCATAATACCAAGGACCTCCATTTGACCCTTCCTGTACAACTGAGACTCTCTCTTCAGTTAGTTGTTTATACAGACACCAAGTATGAGTCTTGTGTTTAAAACTTCACAGTACAGAAAAAACCCAACCGCATTGTGCAGTGCTTTTCCAAATCAATAGCTTTGTGGCCATGGTAGGGCAAGTATAGTTGGTCCCACTTCACTCCTGTCCTCAGTGAGGAAACTGAGGCACACAAGACCAAGTGGCTAACCATCAGCACAATGAGTCAGTGACTGACTCCTGCTCTGTCTCACTTTCATTAAGACGTCAAGTTGCTCATCTGAAATCTTAAAGGGAGATGAGTACTGTAAGGTCCTCTAAAGGGGGCCTTGAGACCAGGCTTTGGGGTTCTATGTTGAAGAAGGGGAGTCCCAGGACACAACTGTGTGCAGGGCTCTCCTGGGGCCTGGAGAAGAACTAGGAGGTACGGGGAATGTCAATGCTGTGCAGTCTGGGCATCAAGGGTCCCCTAGCCTCCTGCACGTGGAGCAAATCTGTTGGCTCCTGAGACCCTCTGAATTATGGGACTGGCCCTGGGACTGCAGAACTACCTGCTGGGTGCTGGGCTCAAGAACAGGTATTAAGTCGTGAAGAAGTAACAAGCCTGTCTTGAGGAGGGTTGGGGTCTGCTAGGGCTCTGCCCAATATGGCCCCAGATGGACTCCCAATCCCTGGTACTTGGTCAGGCTGAGTGTGCGATGAACCCTATTACAGAAACCAGCCCTGAGCAAAGGGGTTCTGAGGTCCATACCAAGAAGACGGTGATGATCAAGACCATCGAAACTCGGGATGGGGAGGTGAGTGGTCTGTCTGGGCCCCTTCCTCTGGGTGGGGGCTATGGATGTGTCTGTGGGCACTGTCTTCCACCCAGCTGCGCTGGCCCAGGCCCCTGGCTAGCGGGGCAAGAGAGATCCTCTGGCCCTGGGGTGGGGATGGCTCAGGGCTGCGGCTCCATTCTCTGGCTAGCACATGGTTGGACTGGGCTTCTTTCCTCCCCAGGTCGTCAGTGAGGCCACACAGCAGCAGCATGAAGTGCTCTAAAGACAGAGACCCTCTACCACCAGAGACCGTCCTCGCCCCTGTCCTCACTGCCCCCTGAAGCCAGCCTTCTTCCAGCCCAGGACACTGCACCCAGCCTCAGTCCTCCCCTCACAGCCTCTGAACCCCTCCCCCCTCACTGGCCATCCCTCGTGGTCCCCAACAGGGACATGGCCCATCCCTGCCTGGTCACAGGGCATGCCCCAGCTGCCTCTGTGGCCCCCAGCCATAAGCCTTGGCTGTTGGCAGTGAGTGAGCCTGGCTCTTGTGCCGGATCAAGCCCAGGCTGGAGCAGTGGCCCTGTCTCTCCACCTCCATGACCTCAGGCACTAGCCTCTGGCTCTGGACATGGCCCTAGAGCAGGGTATTGGGATACTGCAGGGCCAGGACTGAGCCCCGTGGACCTTCTCAGCCCTCAGCCCAGGAGAGAGGAAGCCAGGCAGGTAGCCAGGGGGACTATCCCCTGTGGAGACTGGGGGACTTGACATTGTCCCTGTGGTATCTTACTTTCCTTTCCCCAGCCCAGGGTGGACTTAGAAAGCAGGGGCTACAAGAGGGAATCCCCGAAGGTGCTGGATGTGGGAGCAGGAGATTGAGAAGGAGAGAAAGTGGGTGAGGTGCTGGAGAAGAGAGGAGAGAGGCAGAGAGCGGTCTCAGGCTGGTGGGAGGGGAGCCCACCTCCCCACGCCTTCCCTTCCCCTGCTGCAGGGGCTCTGGAGAGAAACAATAAAGAGATTCACACACAAGCCGAGCTGGCCCCTGCTGTCTTGACTGCCAGGTCTCCTGTGGGGTCCCTGGGGCCCTGTGATATCACCTGTCACCCTGAGAAGGACTGTACTGACCTCCTGCCCAGCCAAACTTTCCCCAGGGCCTCGCACCTGCTTCCATTCCCAGAGCCGCCTGGCCTTGCTGTCTGTATGCAGCGCATGGGGCAGGGAGGGCTGGACAGGGGCTTTTGTTGGGGAACCACAAATACCTCTCGTTAGCCTCCAATTCCAGGACTGGCCTCCTTATGCTCCCTTCTGCACCTTCAGGTCAGCCGGGCTGGGGGACATCACCTGCTATTCTTTTTGAAGGATGTAGCTTCTCCCCACTAACTCTGAAGTAGGGTTCCCCCAGTCCCTTCTCCAAAGAAGCCAACAGCCTCTTTTCCTTTTTTTTTTTTTTCACTCTTTTTATTTTTGAGACAGCGTCTTGCTGTGTCACTAAGGCTGGAGTGCAGCAGTATGATCACAGCTCACTGCAGCCTGGATTTCCCGAGCTTAAGCGATCCTCCCATCTCAGCCTCCCAAGTAGCTGGGACCACAGGTTCACGCCACCATGCCTGGGTAATTTTTAATTTTTTTGTAGAGACGAGGTCTCTCTATGTTGCCGAGGCTTGTCTTGAATTTCTGGGCTCAATTGCTCCTTCTGCCACCTCAGCCTCCCAAGCTTTGGGATTACAGATGTGAGCCAATGGTCTCTTTCTATTAACCCTTTCCAATACCATTTTTATATACAAGTCCCAATTCAGAAAAATAATGTTTGGAAAATGAAAAGATCGATTCTGTGCTTTGAGAGGAAGGTTCAATACTCTGAAGAAGTCAATTTGGTCTCCATTAATCTATAATTTCAATGCCGTGCAATGTCAAAATATCAAAGAAAAATTTTAAGAGAATTGGAGAAGGTGGGAGGTGGGTGTAGGATACATGAAAAAAAAAATAGGAGGCCGGGCAGTTTCTCCACCTGCAATCCCAGCACTCTGGGAGGCCAAGGCAGGAGGATCTATTGAGCCCAGGAGTTTGACACCAGCTTGGGCAACGTAACAAGACCTGGACTCTACAAAAAATAAAAAATTAGCCTGGCATGGTGGCGTGAGCCTGTAGTTCCAGCTACTTGGGAGGCTGAGGTGGCAGGATCGCTTGAGCCCAGGAGGTAGAGGCTTCATTGAGCTGTGATTGTGCCACTGCACTCTAGCCTGGGTGACAGAGTGAGACTCTGTCTCAAAAAATGAAAAAGGAAACAAAAAATAGAAAATCATAGAACATCAAAGTATATCAGAAGGCTATGATAATTAAAACAGATCTGTTAATGAAGAGGAAATATACAAATATTAATGAACAAAATTGAGTGTTTAGAACAAGACTCACACACATGAGACATACACAGGTTAAAGGAGGCATTTCACATTTGTGGGGAAATCTTAATGATTCAGCATAGGGTTTGGGGCAACTGGATAGCTAAGAGGTAGGGTAGCGGGGAGAGTGAAGGCTCTGTCTCTTTTACTCCTTCTAAAAAATATATTCTGGTGGATCAAAGATGTAGGAAACGATGGATCCACGTAGGTCTCAGCCTTCAAGTTTCTCCTCCGAGATTTCAGGGATTATCCTTTAAAGGAGTCAGGAAGAGAGTAGAGATCACAAAGATAATAAGCTCAGACAGTTTATGTGTCAAATAAACCTCAGGAGGTTTTAGTTTTAAGGTCCTTAACCTGACCTTCCAAACTGACTTTTCCAGAAACTTCCAAAAGCCTCTCTGGTGTCTCTTTCTTCCCCTCCTTTAATGTGGCCCTGGCTGGCAAGTCACCCTTCTCTCTAAGAAGGCCCCTTCTCTGTTGTATTCCTCACCTTTGCTCTGAGAAGACCTGGGGTGCAGCCCAGGGTCCCCTCCTTCTGCCACTGACGACTCATGTTCATTTCCTTCCCCACAATGCTCAAATAGGGTAAATTCTATACGCCCCAGAACTACCCCAATCAACCTGTAGAGAAACTCCACAACGAACGTCGCAGGAAATGAAATTGAAAGTCCCATTTCCAATGTCTTTGCACTGGGATGGAGGAGGAGGAATGGGTAAGGGGCTTCTTATTCTTGAGCCTGTTGGGGGCCCTGGAGTCTATGCCAGCCTCTCCATGCTGGAAACACATGGGCAGGGCTGGGCCCAGGTGGTCTAGAAGGGGTGCGTATATCTGTGAGTAGTTTCTGGAATCCTTCTTCTTTCTCCTGAATGAGCTATGTATACCTATCTGTCCCACAAAGGATAAAGGGACATATGGGTCAGGGGAGGTTTTGAAGGCAGCCCCACTCCTGCCCCCTGCCCCACCAAATGCTTAGGTATGGACTAGTCACTAAGGTGGAAGGAATGTAGGAATCTTAGGCTCTCAGAGTCAGACCTCAGAAGGCTCCCAGACAATGATCCTTGCGGTGCAGAAACCCCCTTCTCAGCCTTGCCCCACATCCTTCACGAGTCTTCCTCAAACTCTACCTGAGTGTCTCCAGAGCTAGGGAACTCACTGTGTCTTTGATAGCCCCTTCCAGCTGGGGACAGTTCTGAAAGAAAGCTCTTCCTTCTCAGCACACCTGTCTCCCGTGACTGCTACCCACTTGTCCCCAGAGAAGAAAGAAGACCCAGGGCCACTCTCTATCCCCTAGAGGGGAAGGATTATTTGAGCACAGCCACCTGGAACTAGAAATTCTGGTTCTAATCTTTGCCTGTCTTCTTGGGAGCTGAGCAGTGACCAACGGAACCCAGGGAATGGGTAAATACAAACCAAAAAGATTTGGGTTTCAACTGGGTGCAGTGGCTCACATCTATAATCCCAGCACTTTGGGAGGCCAAGGTGGGAGGATCACTTGAGCCCACGAGTTTGAGACCAGCCTGGGAAATTGCAAGACCTAGTCTCTACCGGAAAAAAAAAAAAAAGCAAGCAGGGTTTGCTGGTGCTGGTGTGCACCTGTAGTCCCAGCTACTTGAGAGGTTGAGGAAGCAGGATCATCGGAGCCTAGGAATTTGAGGTTGTAGTGAGGTGTGATTGCTCCACTGTGCTCCAGACTGCATGACAGAGTGAGGTCTTGTCTCTTAAAAAAAAAAATGGGTGCTATTGGGTCCTGTGTGGTCATATACAGACAACCAGCTCTTCAGTGTGCCCCTCCCACACACATCCCCACACATACCTCATCACCTCTATGGTAAAGCCTCCTCCTGCTCCTTGGGCTCTGAACACTGAGAAGTAACAGTGCTCACAGAATGCTGACTGGCTTCCCGTTGGACCCAAGGGACCAGGCCCCGACCAGCTCTGACCCCAGCGGACAGGGTGGAACAGAAGGGATGGTGGAGGCAGATACTGTATGCCAGGACTGATGCCTCAGCAGACACTTTCCTGCCTGTCTGTCCACTCTGGGTGCCTTTTCACCCCTTGTCCTTTGAGGTCCCTGTCCTGTTCCACTCATCCACCTTTTCCCTCCTTCCTCTCACCGCAAGCTCGCCCAAGGCACATCTGCAAATGCATCAGTAACCTTCGATTTAACACCTAAAATGTCAGCTACCTAAGGGTAGAGTTTTTATCCATTTTATTCACTACTGTATCCCAAGTGCCCAGAAGACTGCCCAGAAGAATAGTAGGTACTCATTAAATATTTAAATACTTAATGAATGGATACCTACTGTGCACTTTTACTTACTTTTATCTAAATTAAATATTGACCAGAAAGGGCTGATGACCTCTCCACTTTATTCACTGATTCAATGAACATTCACTGAGATTTTCCCATGTGCCAGGCATGTGGTACATCATTATGGCTTAAGAAGTGCCCAGTGGTCCAGAGAGGTAGGGGGACCTGCCAAGGTCACACAGCAGTCTGTAGCAAAGGAGGACAGGGCCCCAGGCTCCTTGGCCACTGGAGCTCAGATCTCTTTCCATGACACCAAAGGCTTGTGATTGCAGCGCAGACTGGCAGTACATGTACCCAGCCAGGCGCCAGGCTGCAGGGCACTGTGGGGCCCCCACGCAAAGGGACAGGCAAGTGCCTTGGAGCCAGCTGTCCCAAGTGCCTGGCCTGGCCAGAGCCTGACAGCTTCCAGCTGTCACAGATACTGTGGGCTCCTCCCAGAAGAGGGCACCAGTGACTCGCATGGACCTGTGCCCTCCCTAACCAGGCCCACAGACTCCTACCCACAAATCAACGAACACCCCAATTCTGAATCTAGGAAGGCAGAAGACAAGTCATGTTCCAGGCTCTGTGCCAGGCCCTTTTAAATAGTTAATAGTTATTTGAATATTTAATATAATAATTTAATGCCATCACTACAACGTAAGTCAGATCATGTAATTCTGTTCAAAACCCTAAGATGACTTCTCATTTCTCCATGAACAAAAGCGCCATGGCCTGCAAAATTCTAGCCCATCTGGCCCCTGCTGCTTGTCTGACCCATTTCCTTCCTCTCTCCCCTTTCTCCCTCCAGCCTCTCTGGACTTCTGCCTCTTCTTGGAGCTCACCAGGTATATTCCCACCTCTGCCTGAAGCAGCCCTCCCAGATATCTGCATCATTAGCTTTCTTACTCAAGATTGGCTCAAATGTTCCCAATGGGGCCAACTCCAGCTACACCCTATTTGCAAGTGCAATCCCCCACCACACTCACATCTGCCTTAAGCTTTGTCCACAGTACTTACCTTCTTTTTTTTTTTTGAGATGGAGTTTTGCTCTTGTTACCCAGGCTGGAGTGCAATGGCACAATCTTGGCTCACCACAACCTCTGCCTTCTGGGTTCAAGCAATTCTTCTGCCTCAGCCTCCCAAGTAGCTGGGACTACAGGCACGCGCCACCATGCCCAGCTAATTTTTGTATTTTTTAGTAGAGACAGGGCTTCACCATGTTGACCAGGATGGTCTCGATCTCTTGACCTCGTGATCCACCCGCCTCGGCCTCTCAAAGTGCTGGGATTATAGGCCTGAGCCACCGCGCCCGGCCCAGTGCTTACCTCCTTCTAACAATCTTTACAGGTCCCTCCCTCCCCTCCTTCCTTCCTTTTTATTGAGATGGAGTCTCGCTCTGTCGCCCAGGCTGGAGTGCAGTGGCACAATCTCAGCTCACTGCAACCTCCGCCACCCAGGTTCAAGCGATTCTCCTGCCTCAGCCTCTGGAGTAGCTGGAATTACAGGCGTGTGCCACCAGGCCTGGCTAATTTTTGTATTTTTAGTATAGATGAGGTTTCACCATGTTGGCCAGGCTGGTCTTGAACTCCTGACCACTGGTGATCCACCTGCCTCGGCCTCCCAAAGTGCTGGGATTACAGGCGTGAGCTACTGCACCCAGCTTATTTCTTTTTATTGTTGTTTGTCTCTTCTCAAGTAAAAGCAAAATGGGAGCAGGAATCTTTGTCTGTTTGCTGCTATATCCTTAGTCGTTAGCACAGTGCCAGTACATAGTAGGAACTCAAAAATATTTGCTGATGAATAAGTAAAAAACACTTTGTGGATGAATAAATGAATAAAACCCAGAGTTGGTTTTAATTATCTACCTCCATTCTATAGGTAAGGAAACTGAGGTTTACAGATGCTAGGTGATTTGCTCAAGATCGCATGGTTCATTTAGTCAACCAACTAACTAACCAGCCAACATTTACAGTCTACCCACTGCTTTCCACACACATTTAGTGGCACAGTGTCGGGTGGCTTTGGGTTGTTTTTAGAATAGTCTCTATTCCTTTTGTTTTGATGTACCATCTGTTTGCAATGACTTCCCTGATATTTTCACCTTCTAGAATTTAATGTACACTTTAAAATTCAATTCATCATCAGTGGTTGCCAGGGATTGGTGGAGGGGAGTGTGACTGAGCCCAAAGGGGATACACAAGCTGATATCTGGGGTGATGGAATTGCTCTGTATGGTCCTGGGGTGGCAGATACATGATTCCACACATTTGTCAAAACCCAGAGAACTGCACCTCACAAAAAATAAGCTTTAATGTATGCAAATTATAAAAAAATTATTCTTCAAGGTTCTTAACCTCTATGGATGTAATTCAGTGTTTAAATGGTCCCTCCTGTATTTTTTACACACTCTCTCTCACTCTCTCTCTTTCTCTTTGACTTCAGTATCCCAGAATAACGGTGGGGAAGAGGAGGCAAGGGGAAGAATAACATTCTCTGTCTCTGAATGATTCATGGCTCCTCTCAGCCCTTCCTGGGCTTCATCCTTTGGGGCTCAAGGTCAGGCCTGGGTCTCCCACTCGGACTTCTTAAAAATGTTTTACTTTGTGATAACTGTAGATTCACATGCAATTATAAGAAATAATATGGAGAAATCCTGCATAACCTTCACTTGGTTTCCTCCTAGGGTAACATCTTGTATGACTATAGTACAGCATCACGACCAGGAAAGAGGTGTTGGTATAATCCACCTACCTTCTGCAGGTTTTACCAGTGTTACATGCACTCTAAGTGTGTGTATACAAGTGCAGATGTACATTTAGTTCTATGAAATTTTATCACTTTTATAGAGCCACATGGCCACCACCACTGTCAAGATACAGAAAGATACAGAACTGTTCTGGTTTTTTTTTTAATTAATTAATTATTTTAGACAGAGTCTCACTCTGTTGTCCAGGCTGGAGTGCAGTGAAGTAATTTAGGCTCACTGCAACCTCTACCTCCCAGGTTCAAGAGACTTTCCTGCCTCAGCCTCCTGAGTATCTGGGACTACAGGTATGAGCCACTACACCCAGCTAATATTTGTATTTTTAGTAGAGACATGCTTTCATCTTGCTGGCCAGGCTGGTCTTGAACTCCTAAGTTCAAGTAATCCACCCACGTCGGCCTCCCAAAGTGCTGGGATTACGGGCATGAGCCACATGCCCCACCAAGATACAGAACTGTTCTATCACAAAGGTCTCCTCTGGACTCTTGATGTTTCTCAACGTGCAACCTTTAGACACATCAGAATCAGTTGAGTCATTTGTTAAATGTGCAGATTCCTCCCAGCTCAGCCACGGAACCAGCATGGGACAAGGGAGCTGGGAATCCGGCCTTTTAACAGGCACCATTCTCGGAGAACCAGCACTTGAACTGGCTCTCATTTCTGTTCATCCTCCACTTCGTGGCTGCCAAGAGGATCCTCCAAAGACACAGCTTCCACCGTGTTTTTTCTGTCTCTTAAAACTGTGCAGTGGCGCCCCCTGCTTTCCGGGTAGTGACACCAAAGCCTTAGCAACCAAAGCCTTCTCCAGGCCCCACCTCCCTTCCTCCACTCACCCCACCCACTGCGGTTCAATCCCTCCAAACCTCTCTAATTCCCAGAACGCCTTTGTTTTCATCAGGCTCATTTTGTTCATGCCGTTCCCTCTGCCTGGAATGTCCTGCCCACTCTTTTCTGCCGATTGCAACCCTATTCCACCACTCATTCTTACAGATGAGGACTTGGAGGTTGAGAGAGGTTTGGTGTCACCCAGCAAATAAGGGCAAGGCGCGCTGGGGCCCCAGTCCACCCGACTCCCAGGCTCCCGGTCTTCCTGTTTGCCAGCTGTAATGGAGGCGCTAGGGGAGGCCAGGGTCCCTCTTCGGAACTGTCTGCTCACCTCCACTTGGGCCTGACTCCCCATCCACCTCCCAGGCATCTCTCCAGGACCGTTCCTCTTCCTCCCTTCCCAGCCTAGCCGGGCAGGGATGAGGGGTCTGAGAGGAAGGAGGAAGGGAAATGGGACTGAGTCCAGGGGTAACCTGACTCCCTGCAGTGGGTCGTCTGGGGGCCAGGCGCCCTCAGAGGAGAGAGCCTGGAGCAAATACCCAGGGATTCCCTCAAGCTGGGCCGCGATGTGGGCTCCTGGAGGGAGAGAAGGAGCCGAGTGGAGTCAAGTCCCTCCTCTGTTGCCCCCTCCCTCCACGGCTCCCTCGCAACCCGAGCCGGGGGGCCTAAAAATAGCCCCCAGGCGCAATCGCCGGCCGCCCCGGTGACCTTCTGGGTAGCACAGGCCGAAGGCGGGCGGGCAGCAGGAAGGCAGGCCGCCGGCCCCCCAGACTCGTCTCCCAGGGCACCGTCCCGCGGGTGCCCCCGTGGCCGCCCGGTTCCGGTGTCCCCCTAGCCCAGCTCTCAGTAGCCATGCAGAAATCCCGGGGCACGCGAGGCGAGGACGCGGGCACGAGGGCACCCCCCAGCCCCGCGGTACCCCCGAAGAGGGCCAAGGTGGGGGCCGGCGGCGGGGCCCCCGCGGCCGTGGCCGGGGCGCCGGTCTTCCTGCGGCCCCTGAAGAACGCGGCGGTGTGCGCGGGCAGCGACATGCGGCTGCGGGTGGTGGTGAGCGGGACGCCCCAGCCCAGCCTCAGCTGGTTCCGGGATGGGCAGCTCCTGCCCGCGCCGACCCCCGAGCCCAGCTGCCTGTGGCTGCGGCGCTGCGGGGCGCAGGACGCCGGCGTGTACAGCTGCGCGGCCCAGAACGAGCGGGGCCGGGCCTCCTGCGAGGCGGTGCTCACAGTGCTGGAGGTCGGAGGTAATGGGCAGTTGGGGGCTGCGCCCGGTCGGGCGGGGTGTTCGGAGGTAGAGAAGGGCTGCCCAGGCCACGTGGGCCAGGTACTGGATACTGGTTCCTCCACCTTCTTCCCAGGTGCCGGGCTTCTTGGCTCCCCGGACCCAAAAGTGAGATCCACAGTCAAGTTCAGGGAAGGGGGTGTCAAGGTAGAGAGGCTCTCCCCAGGAAAGTCAGAGGTCAAGGGGCAGCAAGCAGTTGGTAAAACAAGCCTGAGACCCACTTCCGCCTCTCAGTGAATTCTGGGGTGGAAGTTCTCATTCTCCTGTAGTGAGAAGCCTCCTGGAGGAAAGGGTCCCCTTCAGCTCCATAATTTAAACATGAGATCGACCCTCCAATCAGCCTCTTAACAGGGGCTTGGGTGCATGTCTGAAGGAGGGGGCCAACTCCTCTGGTCCAGGCCGCACTGTTGAAGGGATGGCTCAGAGCTCCCTGCAGGCCACTACTGTGGCAGGGTTGATGTGATCAGCTCTCGGCAGGGTGGAAGAGGCCTATGGGTGGCCACGTGTGAACAGGGTCCAGGGCAGGAGGAGGCGGAGCCAGGAGCAGGCCCCATGGGCATGAATGGAGGTGAGTGCTGGAGAATCCACATGCAGGTGTGTGCGTGCATGGGTGCTGCGGAGGGTTCTGGACTCCGAGCAGCGGTGCAAACAGATGAGGGATGTGCACGTGGAACTGGCATGGGACGCTCGTGGACCACGCCTACCTGAGCTTCCAGAGTGGATGTTTCCAGAGCATGGGAGGGGGATGCTTTGGACCAGCGCTTGGCCCCCACCCTTAGATTTCCAGGTGCAGTATGAAGAAAAGGCTGAGAGTCTGAGGCAGAAGGGGAGGGCAGGAGGCTGGGCCCAGTGCTTATGGTCCAGCTGGGGCTACTACGGAGGCCAGGCCAGGGCTGTTAGCCTTGGGTTCATTTTGGGGCTTCCTTTTTGATTTCCTCAGTCCTTGAGTAAACCAAATGGTTCTTCTCTTGCCAAAGGCAGAGCCTTGGGCAGCCTGAGCCTTGAGAAACAGAATTCTGAGGAAGTGGGCAATAGCTGGGAGAGATGGCAAGGAGCTGGGGGTTCACCCCCCTGGGCATTTATTTTTAAGAGGAACATGTCACTCCCCGGGGTGCTGTTGTGCAGGGGTAAATCCTTGGAGGAGGGGGAGGAGGCATAGGGAGGAAAGCCCTCAGCAGCGGGTGGGTAAGAAGGCTCTAGGGCACAGCGGAGTCAGGAGAGGCAGCCAGGCTGGCCTCCCTCTGTCGGCATCTCCTCTCCCCCAGCCCTGCCCTGTCCACCCTCCTGGAGTATCTGTGGCCAGGCCTGGGCTAGAGAGGACCAAGACCGGCTTCTGCTGGTTGGCCTAGCACCTGGACAGTTATAGGCTTCCCCAGCCTGGGGTCAGGGGATGGGGTGCATTCTAGCCAACTTCGGAGCTGGGGAAGGCGTGGACTCCTTGGGGATCTCAGCTCTGGTCCTCCCAGGGGCAAAAGGGGATGAAAATAGAACATAGATCAAAGGGCAAGATAGATGAGTTGATGAGAATATGATTCAGGGAGAGATGAGGGAAGGGAAAGAAAGAGCTGAGAAGGAGAGTAACTGTCATAATGTTAAAGTTGGAAGGGACCACAGAGAATTGCAGCTCCAAACACATCCTTTCACAGGCGAGGACACTGTGGGCCGAAGGTCGGGGAGATCTGCCTAGGATGCACTAGTCTAGTTAGAGACGGAGATAGTTATGGTCATCCCAGGGCTGAGAACCCAGTCGTTCTGGTTTTGGCTCTGGGGGCTTTTTACTCCTCAAGAAGTTCTGAAGAGAGAGGAAGGGAGAGTGTTGGGAAAGTAGCTGCCACATGATTGGCGCAGGCCTGGCATTTTTCTAGATGGGTGCCTCCTGGCCTGCCTTGGTCCTTCATAGTGGGAAGGAGTGATGAGGTGTGCGAGCTGTTTGCTCAGCCCCTCGGCAGTCCTGGTGGTGTGGTCAGCAGAGCTGAGCCTCGTTGGGGGTACCCAGACAGAGGCCAGCGGGGCAGTGTGCAGGCTGGGCCGCTCTGGTAGAACAGCAGGCTTGAGAGGCTTGGGGTGAGAAAAAGGCCCTGGGTGCTGTGGGGCTGGATCCGGGGCCCTTTGACGTTCATATTTGAGAACTGGAAGAGGGCTGGGCTGCAGCAAATCCCCTTTGAGAACATGTCCTGGTTGTACAAATAGAAGGTGGCAGCACAGGTGGCAGCCTCGGTCTGTCCCACTGCAAAGAATCACGTCTGTAACTATGACACCTATCCCATATGCTCTGGAGGAGGGAGGGGCTTTGCTTTGGTGATGATGGGTGACTGACTGGATGAATCTGGCTTCCTACCCCTTTTGTTGCCCACCCCCACCAGCCCCTGCTCAGCTCCTGCTCCAGGGCAGCCGGGCAAGCAGCTTGGCATTGCTCACACTTACTCATGGAAAACTTTCTTGGTTGGAAACAACAGCATGAGGACTTCAGGGTACTCGAGGAAGCCAAGCAAGGACCTGGCTGCAGAGGGAAGGACACGCTTTCCTGGCTGGGATTGTTGGCTCAACAAGACAGAGTGATGCTAGGTTCCTGGCACTCCTGAAGCCAGATATGTTAGCACAAGGATGGAAGGGTTTGGGCATGGCTCTGGAAGGTTGGGGCCGTGAGAAGGCGAGTGGGCTACAGCCTGGAGAGTTTGGAAGGGAACTGGGATGGAGGGTAGTGCTGAGATTTGGGGGATGTAGAAATGAGGAAAGAATAGGAAACAAAGGGGCCAGGTGTGGTGGCTCATGCCTGTAATCTCAGCACTTTGGGAGGCTGAGATGGGTGGATCACAAGGTCAGGAGTTTGAGAGCAGCATGGCCAAGATGTTGCAACCCTGTCTCTATTAAAAATACAAAAATTAGCCTGGTATGGTGGCGGGCGCCTGTAATCCCAGCTACTCGAGAGGCTGAGGCAGAGAATTGCTTCAACCCAGAAGGCCGAGGTTGCAGTGAGCCGAAATCACACCATTTCACTCCATCCTGGGTGACAGAGCAAGACTCTATCTCAAAAAAAATTAAAAAATAAATAATAATAATAGAAAATAAAGGAGGGGAAGATAGCAGAAATGCAGAATACCTGTAGAATCCTTTACATGTGAAGGCACCCTGTCTCATTTAATTATTTAATCTTCCAAACCCTAGCTTACTGATATAACCATTATTCATATAGGAAAACTGGGGTTCAAAGAGGAAATTTATCTAAGTTCCCATGGCTAGCGAGGTGCCAGAGACAGGTCTGAAAGCCAGGTACCTGAGTCTGGGTCCACACTTCCTGTCCATTGAAAGAGAAGTGCAGGAAGACTGTCAAGGATTTGTCACTGTTACCATCTTTCTCCTGTCAATATCCCCAAATCCATCTCTGGCCTAGTCTCTAAGATAGGCAGGCATTCTTCCTTTTCAAAATATCAGGCTCCCACCTGCACAGGCTGAGGAGCTACATGCAAATCCAGTGACCACAGCAAGTGCTACCCTCAAAGCTGCGGGTATGAGTGTGTGGCTGAAGGGCAGACCTGGACTAAACGGCAGAGGGGAAGCAGGAGAGGGCACAGCTGAGAGAAGGGGCGAGCTGATAATGCTTACATCATGTGTTAGCTGGAGCTTCATAGCCAGGGTCTAGAAGATTCTGGTGTTAATCAGAAGGACGAAAGATCAATACATGGTAATGAACCATCCTGGGGACTTGAAGGCTTGGTGGGGAGAGCTTAGAGATAGGGAGAGAGGGCCAGTTTAGGCAAGGAAAGGGTGAGGAATGTACTAGAATGTACCAGAACCTGTGTTGAGGAGTATTCTGCAGTTATTATCTTTTTCACTGGGAATTTAGAATGTCTGGCTAGAGAAGCCAGGTGGAAACTAGTGTGGAGCTGGGAACGGGTACCGAGAATGGTAACATCCACGCGTGCCTAGTGTCAACCAGGGAGCCGAGGAGAGGCCAAGAGTGGGAGCAGAGAGGAGCTCTGGGACCCCCTCCTGGGGAATCCTGAGTGGAATGAGAGATGGTCAGTTCTCTGGCTGAAGACCTCTTGGAAAAGAGTCTGGGTTAGGGCAGAGAAAGGGGAAGGCTGGATGAATGGAAGTGGCTGCAGAAAGATTTACTGTCCTCATTCCTGTCACTGTTCACCCCCACCTGCAGCTCTGCCACCCCCTCCCATATTTATTGAGTGCCTACTATGTGCTTTTGATCCATGAGTCAGGGGGGTGGGGGAGACCAAAATTTATGTCCTCCAGGGGATTCCTTTCTAGTGAGGGGAGACAGACAATATGCAATAAACATAGTAAATAGGTAAATTGTATAGTATGTCAGAAATACAGAGCAGGGTGGTAAATGAGGGAAGAAGGGAGAAACTGAACGGAGGCAGGAAAGAGAGGAGACAAAAGGGAGGTGGGGTGGGAGCTTGTGGCTCTGAGTGGGGTCCATGTGAAAGGTCAGGCATGGCATGAGGATTTGGATTTTCTCTGGTTAGAGGGCATTGCTGGTGGTGCAGAAATTGGAAGTCTGGGTTTGGGGAAGTGGCAGGGAGACACAACTGCCCAGCTATGGGAGAAAAATGGGGCAATCTGGGGCCAGCCAGGGAGGCCCACTCGGAGAGCATGTTCCAGCCAGCGCTTCAGGGGTGAGCAGTGCTGACCCAGGGCAGGAACACAGAATCCTGCCGGCCCCTCCTGGGCCCAGCTGTCCCGTCACTCACGCCCGCTGCCCATTGGTTATTTTTGCTATGGAATGTGCCAGCCCCTCGGATTCTCCTGGGGAACAGGGGCTCAAGTTACCCCCTCTCCTCACTCAGCTCCCCATCTGTGAGTGGGTGTGTTTAGGGGTGTATAGGGAAAGCACCCGTGGGTGTCCAGGGTCCTCTGGCTAGAACGAGCGTGGACACACGTGTGCCCGCTCAGTACATGTCCTTATGCATGTGTCTGTACTTATAATTTGCTTTGATGCTCTGGAAAACAAGAACACCTGTATGCACCCAGAATGTACAAGACACGACCTAAGCTTTAGAATAAAGGAGCAGCCAGGTGCCATGGTTCATGCCTATCATCCCAGCATTTTGGGAGGCCAAGATGGGAGAATAGCTTGAACCCAGGAGATCAAGACCAGCTTATGCAACATAATGAGACTTCATCTTTACCCAATTCAAAAAAAAAAAAAAAAATAGCTGGGCATGATGGCATGCATCTGTAGTCTCAGGTACCTGGGAGGCTGAGGTGGGGGGAATCTCTAGAGCCCAGGAGGCCAAGGTTGCAGTGAGCCATGATGGCACCGCTGTATGCCAGCCTGGACAACAGAGTGAGATCTAGTCTCTAAAAAAATAAAGAAATCTAAAATGAAATTTTAAAAAAGGGGCACAAACTCAAATAACTGCAGGGGTCAAGTAGAAACTGAATATGAGGGTGGTGCTCTTAGTCCAAACATTGTGCAGGCTGAACAAAACTCAGGAGTCTCTCCCTGAGTTTATTTTATTTTATTATTACTATTTTTGAAGCAGAGTCTCGAGCTGTTGCCCAGGTTGGGGTGCAGTGGTGCGATCTCTGCTCACTACAACCGCCGCCTCCTGGGCATAAGTGATTCTCATGCATCTGCCTCCCCGCTGTATTTACTTTAGAGCCAGGGATTAAAGTATTCAGCTTGTGAGTCTGTATGGCCCAGTCACAGTGCCTAGGTTGGAATCCTGGCTCCCTCAATTTATTGGCTGTGTGACCTTGGGCAAGTAACCTCTCCATGTCTCAGTCTTCCTCCTCATCATGAGGATTAAATGAGTTCATTCACATAAAGTGCTTAGTACAATGCCTGGTACATACCAAACATGCAATCACTGTTAATAGTTAGTTACTTAATAGTCACCACTCAGAAACTAGGATTGGCACTACCTGTCCACACTGGGATGATAATTCCCATCTCCAGGACACAGAGTCCTAGAACCTGCATGGCTTTGGCTAAGTGACAGGACTTCTCTGAGACTCAGTCACTTGTCAGTGAAATGAGTACGGGATTATTCATGAGAATTTCAAGCTCATGGGGTTGTTGTGAATGAGGTAACATTTGTAAAGTGCCTGGCACTTAGTAATTGCTAAAGAAACAGCTGTAATGGTCATGGGGAGGATAGAATTTTGTGTATGCAAAGTGTGCACAGTGTTGAATAAGGAAGACAGGGGTGGGGTGGAACACACAAAAAAATTTGGTGAGTGTGCTTGCCTGTGAGTGAGAACACTGGCCAGCTTTGTGAATAATGGGGGTACCTCTGCGCACCTTAGCTTGTGTGTATGAATGTATTCGGGGTAGGTGGCCACGCAGGGGACAACCGAGAAACTCGAGGTAAGGCGAGATAAAGCCCTCTCTGGCTTTCTTGAGAAGTCTGGGGGTTTTCACAGTCTGAGTCCCCAACTGCCAGGACCCTTGCCCTGCATTTGACCTAGGCGCCCCCACCCGGCGCTGTGCCCTTCTGCGAGTTCGGTTCTGCCTGGCACAGTGTGTGTGGGTGCATGTTTGTGGAATGAGCAAGTCGAGATGCTGCGGACCTTCCAGAGAAGCCCCGCGGGCGGAGGTGAGGGTGGGAGGAGGCCGCGTTGGGCTGCCAGAAAGTGGCCTGAGCTAGAGGCCACTGCACCCTTTTCTGTGCCTCAGTTTCCTCAGGTGCCTAGGCCCCAGGAGACAGATGTAGGGTGGGGGTGCGCGGCTCTCGGCGTCAGGAGGTGGCTGGTGATCGCGTGGGGAGGCAGGTGAGGGCCGCCCCAAGGGAAGCAAGGGGACAGAACAAGGAAGGGGCGCCAGGTGGGGTGCAGGCTGGCGGGGGAGGGGCGGACTCCAGCGCCGCCGCCGCCGCCGCTGCCGCCGCCGTCGCCGCCTTACCCCCACCCGGCTCCCGAGGCCCCAGGCTCCTTCCGCCACCCGCGCCGGCTCCCGCCCGCTCCCCAGCTCGCCCCCGGCCCCGCCTCCGACTCCGCCCCGCCCCCGCCCGTCCCCTCCTCGCCCGGCCGCCGGCCCGGCCCCCTCCCCCGCCATGAAGAAGCTGTGGGTGAAGAAGCGTTTCCAGGTGAGGGCTCCGGGGGCGGGCGGCTCCGGGAGGGGGCAGGGAGGGCTGGGCGCCCCGGAGGGAGGGCGGGTCACCGCGGCTGGTCCCGGGGGAGGGGGCGCTGGAGCGGCACCTGCCCCACCCGAGCCCCGCTGAGGGCGGCGGGCCAGGCGCGATCTGGGGGCGCCTTGGTCTCCGTCCTGAGCGCGCAGGCCCCTTCCCGCTCTGAAAGACAGACCCCCCCTTCCCCGATCGCCCGCAATCCCCGCGACCACCGGGGGAGGCCCCCGCTGCAGCTTTCGGCATGGAGCGCCCACTTGCTTCTTTGCCACCGCTTCTTCTCTCTCCTCTGTCCAACCCGAACCCGGGTCCTGGCCCCCCGCCCGGCCTGCCCCAGCCCCCCACTCTGGAGCCTTCCATCTTCCGGAGCTCCTGAAAGCAACGCACACCGATCCGCGCTGAGCTCAATACATTTCCCAAGCCCTGCCCCGTCCTCCGCGCACCCGGGCCTCCTGCATTCATGAGGCTCTGACCCTCTGCCCCCGTCATCCCTCCCCCACCCCTTTGACACCTATCCAGGTATCTGTCCGTCCCCCAGCAGGAATCTGTGCCCTCGTTCCTCCATCTCCTAGTCACTCAAACACCCCGCCCCCCGCACCCCCATCTTCTCCTCACTGAGCCTGACTACCTTGTCTTCTATCCTCTTTCTCTGGGGCTGTTGCCCTGGTCCCGGGCTGTGAGCCTCTGTCCAGTGGGGAGTCCCAGCTTCCACCTGCAGCCTGCCGTTCTCTCCTTCCTCCCCCGCTCCTCCCAAGAGCCCAGATGGGTACCCTGGAAGAAGGCAGGCGAGCATTCCCTACAGGGGAAGCTGGTCACTTTGGGTCTCTGCCCACCTTTCCTCTCACACACACACTGGCCAGGGAGTGAGTTTCCATTTGATGTTGCAGGTCTGGATGGGAGGCACGGGGACCTTAGGAGCAAGCCTCCCCTCAACTACTCATTCTGGCTTTTCTCTTTCAGAAAACCGGCCATTCCCGCCGGGCCTTTGGCCGACTCACCCATGGTGCGTGGACCGTGGGCGTCTCTGCTCTAGCCCATGCCCATTCCTCCTCTTGGTCCCTGTCCCTCTGTGAGGCATTGAGGCCCTGAAGACAGCCCATGAGATGTGGGACCCTCCCACACACCCCCACACTCATCTACCCACCCACCTGAGAAGGCCCCCTGTCCCTACAGCTGAGAGAGGACCTGGCCGCCAGGAGGGCAGCTCACTAGTACACCCCTGCATGGGCTGAGTACCCTGTTCTCCATGCCAGGCCTAGTTGGGAGGAGTTCATTCCCATGCTTTGGCAACAAGTACATGGCTTCTGCTTCTCATAGCACCCAGAGGGAAACTGAGGCACAGAACCTGATAGAATCTGGGAAAGTTGAAAATACGCCCAGGAACCTTTGCTCCTAAGCTAACCACTGGGCATTTTTGAGGATGATTCAACAGTAGAAGAAAAGGGACCTTGAGGAAGGTGCCTGTCACATCACGATGCAAACAGATAAGGGGTTGGTTTGCAAGGAGGGGTCGAAGCACAATGCAAATATTACAATAGAGGGTAGGCCTGACCCCTAATGGGAGGCCCAGGTCTGTGGCTGGATTGGACACAAGCAGGTGTGTGTGTGTGTGTGTGTGTGTGTGTGTGTGTGTGTGGCCAGTGGCAGCACCAGTAAGTGCCAAGGGTACCAGAACCACTGGGGCAGCTGGAATAACCAGCCCAAGTATGGGGGTCCACAGTGCTGGGCACATCCCAGGTATCTCCCTCCCCACCCATTGCCATAGGGCACCTCTGGGCACTGGGTACCTCACACCCCCTCTGTCCTGCCTGCCCTCCATGCCCTACCCCACAAACGCTCTGATAACAGTCTGTCCCTGTCTCTCTCCTGCTGCTCCTATGGAAGCGAAGTTTTCCGCTCCTGCAGAAAGCAAAGTTACGGTAGGAAACTGGCTCCTGCTCTAGCTCCCCCTGCGTCCCCCCTTTTCCCATCCGGCCCCAGCCTCTCCTCACCCTGCCTCGGCTGCACCCGATGCCTTCCAGCTGGTTTGGGGTAGAGGACAGGCTGGCCCTGCGGTTGGTCGAATGCTCTGGCAGTACGACTCTGAGGTGACTCCTCTTTGTTCCTGGGGTACTGGAACCCAGACTTTAGAGCCTTGGAACCGAGGACTTGATGATTTTAGGGGCTGCACAGGGTCTTAAGCTTTCACTGACAAGGGGAGGAGGGAGAAGGCAGGAGGCCCTGATCATCCGTTAAGAAATTGACAGTCAGGGAGGGGGTGGCGGTTTGGAGGGCCCTACGGTGGTAAAAGTGAGTACCCAGGGGACCAGAGATGAAGCCAGGGCACTGGCATGGGAGGGGTTATCCTGAGCAGCCCAGCCTGGGCAGGGGATGTGGGGAGCAAAAGAGAGGAGGTGCTGGCAGCCCTGCCAGTGAGAAGATGGAGCCTGCTGTTGGCGGGGAGGCAGGAGGCGAGAGGGAAGAGTTGGAGGCAGAGGGAGGAGGGCCCTGCCCACACAGACCCCTTCTTCTCCAGACTCAGAGACGGCTGAGGATGACATCAGCGATGTGCAGGGGACCCAGCGCCTGGAGCTGCGGGATGACGGGGCCTTCAGCACCCCCACGGGTGAGCTCCTGGGGTGTACAAAGAGCAGGCAGGCGGGTTTCCCACAAGGGGTGCCTTGGTCTCACGGTGCTCCTTTCTCTAGGGGGCTCTGACACCCTGGTGGGCACCTCCCTGGACACACCCCCGACCTCCGTGACAGGCACCTCGGAGGAGCAAGTGAGCTGGTGGGGCAGCGGGCAGACGGTCCTGGAGCAGGAAGCGGGCAGTGGGGGTGGCACCCGCCGCCTCCCGGGCAGCCCAAGGCAAGCACAGGCAACCGGGGCCGGGCCACGGCACCTGGGGGTGGAGCCGCTGGTGCGGGCATCTCGAGCTAATCTGGTGGGCGCAAGCTGGGGGTCAGAGGATAGCCTTTCCGTGGCCAGTGACCTGTACGGCAGCGCATTCAGCCTGTACAGAGGACGGGCGCTCTCGATCCACGTGTAAGTAACGGCCTTACCTGGGCCCGCACTGCCCCATCTCACCATGCTGTCCTGCGCTGCCCTCACTGCTCCCACTGCTCCGTCAGCCTCCACCCATCACCCTGCCCCATCCATCTCTCTGTGCACTTCTTCACCCCCTGCTGCCACTCCATCTTCCCACACTGCTCCCTCCTCCTCCTGAGCCATCACCGCCCACATCACCCTGCTCCCACCGGTCCTGGCTCACTGTGCCATCTCCACGGTCTCCTGGACCTTTCCGTCCCTTCCTTGTCTCCTCCAAGATCCTCGGTTTCTCAGGGGCCCTCTTCTGCCTCACCCATTCAGGCTCCAGTTGTCCCCAGGAACCCTCCCCCAACCCGGGGGCCCCCTCCGTGCCTGCTGTCTCAGCAGCTGCTGCCTTTTCATCTCTGCACATTCCTGTTCCCATGTGGGCCTTTTTCTGGGAGGAACAGAACCTTTCCACACGGCAGCTCCCGGGAGAGCAGGAGAGAGCAGGGGAGCAAGCGAGCAAGCAGGAGAGAGAAGAGCGCGAGGTGGCCAGGGGCAGACGGGGCGAGGGGCCTGTGAAAGCAGGAGGCCGTGGGCTGGGGGTGGCAGGGGGCTGGGAAAGGGAGGAGCTGGCAATGGGGCCAGGCTGGAGGGAGGGGGGCAGTGAGGGTGGCAGGGGTCTTGCAATGATTTCTCTCATGGGAAACCCCTAAGTCCCCGACTGTGGGGTTCAAGGTTGTCCTGGGAGGGGGCGTGAGGAGCGGAGGTGTTGGAGTGAGGCACTGGAGCCATTTTTGGAGATCTGGGGCTGGCAGATACAGGAGGAAGTGCTAGAGTGGAAGAGGGGAGTGGCTGAGGATAGAGGTACTGGTGACATTTGGGGAGCTGAGGGGGCCCTGGTTTGTGATGGGTATGGGTGTGGGGGGGCAGGTACCTTCATGGAGGAGAAAGAAGGGGCCTGGTGGGGGAAGCTGTTTTGAGGGTGGTTAGAGTGGCTAGTGGTGGGCAGGGAGATGGCCAGGGCCTGGCCAGGGCCAGGGAGAGTTTCCCTTGGCTTATCTTGTTGGCCTTACCCGGCACTCCTGTGCCCTGGACTCGCCTTTCCCTCCCTGCCTTTCTTTACCAGGCCCCAGCCGGAGCCTGGAGTTGCTATGGCAACTTCGGAGGAACCCATTTCCTTAGTGATGTCTGTGGTACAGAGCCTGGCCTGGAGCTCAGAGCTGCCGGCAAGAGGCCTCCTCTGCTGTCCTCAATTTCTCTCCAGGCCTCACCCAGTTCCCAGAGGCCCTTCCCTGGGGACTCTGCCACCCTTCCCCCAGAGTAGACCCTGCCTCCCTAGAGGTGGCCAGCTGGGGTTTCTGTCCCGCCAGGCACTCTACATTGCCACCACCCCTTTAGCCCCAGTCAGAGGTGGGTCTGTCGTATGGGTGGCTGACCCAAGAAGGCTAAAACATCCTTAACTCAGACCCTGAGAACTGCTTGTGGCTGGCATCTCACTACTTGTCTTCCTTTCTGTGGACCTGGAAACCCAGACACTTTGGAGGGAATAAGGGCTCAGAATTCCGACTACCTGGGTTTCAATCCTAGCACCAATAATTTCCCAGCTGTGTCACCTTGGTAAGGCACTTAACCTTTTTTATGCCTCAGTTTCTTCATCTGTAAATGGGGGTGATCACAGTTCCTACCTCACAGGGCTGTTGTGAGCATTAAATGACTCAATGCATTTTGAGAACTTGGTACAAGCCTGGCACACAGGAAATATTCAATGAGCCATTTTACAGGTTTTTATTAAGCTCTCTCCGATATGTCAGGTATGATAATACATCTAATTCCTTCCTTCCTTCCTTCCTTCCTTTTCTTTCTTTTTCTTTCTTTCTTTCTTTCTTTCTTTCTTTCTTTC
>CAUYQU010019119.1:0-10991 GCA_963574635.1 Cheracebus regulus | reverse complement strand
TAAAAAGTGACTTTGAGTATCTAAACAGATCTAAAAAGCATGAAATGTAAATATAAAATTTGTTTGAAGACTTGTGATTTTTTACAGAAATAAGAATAATTAAAATGTGAATTGCATGTATGCTCTGTCAGCCTCTGTAGACGTAAGCTGTTATTGTTCTGGTTTGTTTTATTATGATGCCACCCAAATAATCTGATAGTTTCATTTTTATTTATTTATTTATTTATTTATTTATTTATTTATTTATTTATTTATTTTGAGATGGTGTCTCGCTCTGTCGCCCAGGCTGGATTGCAGTGGAGCAACCACGTCTCATTGTAACTCCTAACTCCGAGGTTCAAGTGATTCTCTTGCCTCAGCCTCCTGAGTAGCTAGGATCACAGGCATGCGCCTCCACATGTGGCTAATTTTTGTATTTTTAGTAGATACAGGTTTTGCCATGTTGTCCAGGCTTCTCTCGAACTCCTGGCCTCATGTGATCTGCCTGCTTCGGCTTCCCAAAGTGCTGGGATTACAGGTGTGAGCTACTGCACCTGGTCTGATCTGACACTGTTAAAAGAAGCAATTAATAAAACGGATTCCCTTAAACAATTTTGAAAAAGTTGAGGCAAATCCTAGGCTGCAGAGTAACAGGCAATTGAAAATATCTGCAAGAACATATAAGAAATACAATACAAACAATTGAATAGAAAACTGCAAATGTAAAATAGTCTTGTCTTAACTGCAATCTCCTTTCAAGTAAATCCAGAGTCCTGAAAGAATACAAAGCTTTTACAAAGATGTTTAAGTTAAGAATAAATTTCTACTTCTATTTTGGAAAGAAACTATACTTGATGAATGGTGACCTAGAATCTTCAGCTAATCTCATGGTCACAGCTTGAAGAGGTAAATCAGAAAGAAAATAACATCTTTCAAAAATTATTTTTTAACAATAAAGTTAGAAGTTATACTCTTAAAAATGTTACATGTTAAATGTCAGCATATCTGAAACTGAATGTATTAACTTTTTTATTCATGATATAATTAATAGAAAACTCAAGACATATTAATAAATGATTATAATATATATTATGATTTATATCATTTATAGAAATAAATTATATCTAACTGCTCAAAAGCTAAAGATGTTGGATAATTGGTTGTTGTGTCATAAGTGAATGTAGAGCCAATTGTGGTGGCTCATGCCTGTAATCCAGTACTTTGTGAGGACTGCTTGAGCACGGAAGTTGGAGACTTGTCTCGACCACACAGTGATCCTGTCTCTACAAAATAACAACAACAACAATAATAATAATAAGCAGATGTAGGAACACTTAAAAATAATCAGATTTAGGGTGAGGCCAAGAGGGCAGACTAGAAGCAGCTCGTGTGTGCCTCTCTCATGGAGAAGAAACAAAAAGGCTATTGAGCACTAACTCTACAGGCTGATCATCTGAAAAAACATGTTAGGATCCATCAAGGCAGCAGGGAACAAAGAACAAAGAGGAGCAAAGCTGGGTACTAGCATGTCTGGGCTCAGCACAGAGCCAGGAGAACCTCTCTAACATAGGAAAGGGTAAGTGAGTGAGGGCGCCCAGGGTGATTCACACTCTTTGCAGGGACCTGTGAGAGACTGGGAATAAGAGAAAACCCCTTGTACCCCCATTTGCCCACTGCACTTCTAAACTGAGGCAGAGAGGCACCTGGATGGTTTGCAGGGGCAACTCACAAGCCCAAGGAGAACTTTACAAGCCTTGAGCCCTGCAGCAGACCTATACTGGTGCCTTAGCCCCAATAGAGGCACCAGTTGTGCCTTGAAGCAGATTGTTGCATCCCTACTCCCCTCTCCGGATAGGGCTCTGTGCCAGCTTCCAGCCCAGTGGTCCTACTTAGGCTCAAACTTGCCTGGCTACTCTCGCCACATCCTCACCACTGGTAACCACATGAGTAACCCATGCTAGAGCTTCTAGCCCACTTCTGTGTGAAATCAGCTGGAGGGCACATCTTCCTGTTGTCTCAGGAAACACTCAGACCGCAGATTTGGTGACCTCATCCACCCTCACTGCTGATAATCAGGCAGGCAATGCTTGCTAGAGCTTCAGGCCCAGCAGTCCACTTCCATGTGAACTCATTTGGTAAGCACAGCTTTATATTGTCCCAGGAAACACCCAGATGTCAGAGCACATGACACCACCTGCCTCTGAAACTGGAAACCAATCAGGCAAGGCCTGCTACAGCCTCCAGCATGGTGGTCCTGGTTCTGTAGGAACTCAGCTGATAGATGCAGCCTCCTGTCCCAGGAAATACCCAGACTGAAGGGCTCATGACCCAACCCTCCCCCACTATTAGCAGCCAAGCAGGCAACACTTGCTGAAGCTTCCAGCCTAGTATCCCTGTTTCTGTGTAAACTCAGCTATAAGGCACAGTTTCCTGTTGAATGCCTAGACAGCAGGGCCAGTATCCTTACCTATCCCTATTTCTGGTAGCCAGGAAAGCCATGCCTGCCAGAGCTTCCAGCCCAGTGGTCTTACTTCTGCCTGAAGTCTGCACACAACCTTGTATTTCCCTGGGAGGAAAACATACAGCAGATTAGGGCTGACCTGACAAGGATATGGCTTGTTTGTTAACTCAGGCCCCTGCCTGTGAGAACTCATGAACCAGAACACCCCACATAAGAAATATGGGCATGGAGAGTTACTGGAGGAGGCTCCTTCAGGACCAGGAGTGAACTAGAATTGAAGTGAGTAAACCAAACCTACCATATAATATAATCAACCCCCATTGACATTAAAGGAGATAAAAACAAACAAAAAGTCCACCCAAAAAACAGTAACTTCAAGACTAAACAAATATCAGCCCACACAAATGAGTAAGAACTAGCACAACAACTCTGGCAACTCAAAAAGCTAGAGTGTTTTCTTAACTCCAAATGATTGCACTTGTTCCCCAGAAATGGTTCTTAACCAAGCAGAAATGGCAAAAATGTCAGAAATAGAATTCAGAATAAGAGTGGCAATGAAGATTACAAACATGTAAGAGACGGTTGAAACCCAACCTAAGAAATACAAGAATTACAATAAAACAATAAAGGAGGCTGGGCCCAGTGGCTCACACCTGTAATCCCAGCATTTTGGGAGGTTGAGGCAAGTAGATCACCTGAGGTCAGGAGTTTGAGACCAGCCTGACCAACATGGTGAAACCCCATCTCTACTAAAAATACAAAAACTAGCCAGGTGTGGTGGTGTGTGCCTGTAATCCCAGCTACTCAGGAGGCTGAGGCAGGAGAATCGCTTGAACCTGGGAGGCGGGGGTTGCAGTGAGCGGAGATCGCGCCATTGCACTCCAGCCTAGGTGACAGAGCGAGACTTTGTCTCAAAAACAAACAAACAAACAAAAAAACCACAGGAGATGAGAACTCAAATGGCTATTATAAGAAATCACCAAACAGTTTTGAAAGAGCTGAAAAATACACTAGAAGAATTTAATAAAACAATCACAATTATTAACAGCAGTATCGACCGAGTTGAGAAAATTATCTTAGAGCTTGAGAATTGGTCCACTGAAATAACCTAGGAAGATAAAAATGAAGAAAAAAAAAAATAAAGACTGAACAAACAGTTGAAAAAAATAGGATTATGTAAAGACACCAAATTTATGACTCATTGGCATCCCTGAGAGCAAGAAAGGTAAGCTAAGCAATTTAGAACACATACTTCAGGATACTGTCCATGAAAAATTTCCGAACCTCACCAAAGGGGCCAACATTCAAATGTTGAGGAAACAAAGAGAACCCCTGCAAAATACTAAATGAGAAGACCTTCCCCAAGTCACATAGTTAACAGATTTTTCAAAGGTCAAAATGAAAGAAAAAATGTTAAAAGACCACTAGAAAGAAGGCGCAGGTCACCTGGAAAGGAAACCCTATCAGGCAAACAGCAGATCTGTCAACAGAAACCCTGTGAACCAGATGAAACTGAGGGCCAATATTCAGCATTCTTAAAAAAATTTTCAACCAAGAATTTCATATCCAGACAAGAAAAGGAGAAATAAGATCCTTTTCAAATAAGTAAATTTTAAGGGAATTCATTGCCAGCAGATCTGCTTAACAAGAGGTCCTGAAGGGAGTGCTAAATTTGCAAAAAAAAAAAAAGACCATTACGGCCCACTACAAAAACACACTTAAGTACATAGAACAGTGACATTGTAAAACAGACACACAAAGGAGTCTGCATAATAACCAGCTAACAACATGATGACAAAATCAAATTCACACATACCAATGGTAACCTTGAATGTAAATGAGCTAAATGCCACAATTAAAAGGCAAAGAGTGGCAAGTTGGATAAAAATAGAAAACTGAACAGCATGCTGCCTTCAGTAGACCATCTCACATGCAAAAATACCTATAGGCTCAAAGTAAAGGGATAGAAAAAAATCTAGCAAGTGAATGCAAAACATAAAGAGGCAGGGGCTGCTATTCTAATTGGTTTAAAGATACTCCATATCAATAAAAATTTTAAAAAGACAAAACAATGCATTATATAACGGCCTTGATTCGACAAGAGGACCTAACTATATATACACATATATACACATATATACGCATATAAACACACCTAACACAGGAGCATCCAGATTCATAACACAAGTTAGGAAGACATATTAAGAGACTTAGATAACTGTATAATAATTGTGGAATACTTTAATATATTATTGACAGTATTAGACAGAGCATGAAGACAGAAAACTAACAAAGGTATTTGTGACCTGAACTCCACACTAGACAAAATGGTTCTAATACAGAACTCTTCATCCAAGAACAACTGAATATATACTCTTCTCATTGCCACATGGCACATGCTCTAAAATTGTCCACAGAATTGGGCATAAAACGATTCTTAGTAAAATCATAAAGACCAAAATCATACCAACCAGGATCTCATAGCACAGTGCAATAAAAATAGAAATCAACGCTAAACAAAATCACTCAATGCAATAATATGGAAACTTAAAAACCTGGCTTTTGAATGACTTTTGGGTAAATAATGAAAGTAAGGCAGAATTCAAAGAATTATTTGAAACTAATGAGAAAATAAGATACAACTCACCAGAATCTCTAGTACCCAAGCCAAAGCAATTTTAAGAGGGAAGCTTATAGCACTAAACACCAACATTAAACAGTTAGAAATATCTCATATTGACAACCTAATATCACAATTAGAGAAACAAGAGCAAACCATCCCTAAGGCAAGCAGAAAGAAAGAAATAACCAAACTCAGAGCTAACTGGAGGAAACTGAGATGCAAAAAATCATACAAGAGATCAGTGAATCTAGAAACTGATTCTTTGAAAGAATTAATGATAGACCACTAGCTAGACTAATAAAGGAAAAAAAAAAAAAGGAGAGAGGATCCAAATAAACACAAACAAAGATGACAAACAAGATGTTACTGCTGATCCCACAGAAATACAAAAACCCTCCAAGATTATAAAAACCTCTATGCACTCAACCTAGAAAACTTAGAAAAAATGTATAAATTTCTGGAAACATACAACCTCCCAGGTTTGAACTAGCAAGATACAGAATTCCTGAACAGATCAAAAATAAACTCCAGAATAAAATCAGTAATAAAATGCCTACCAATCAGAAAAAGTCCAAGACCAGAATAATTCATAGCTGAATTATACCAAATAAATAAAGGAGAAGTAGTAACATTCCTACTGAAATTATTCCAAAATATTGAGGAGGTGAGACTTCTCCTGAACTCATTCTATGAGATCAGCATCATCCTGATACCAAAACTTAGCAGAGACATAACAAAATAACAGAAATTCAATATTCTTGATGAATATAGGTGCAAAAAGCCTCAATAAAATAAAAGCAAATTAAATTTAGCAGCACATCAAAAAGCTAATCCACCAGAATCAGTTAGGCTTTATCCCTGTGAGGTAAAGTTGGTTGCACATATGCAAGTCAATAAATGTGATTTATCACATAAACAGAACTAAAAGCAAAAACCATGTAATCATCTCAATAGATGCAGAAAAGGCTTTCAGTAAAATTTAATATCCCTTTATGTTAAAAACCCTCAACAGACTGGGTACTAAAGGGACATACCTCAAAATAAGAGCCATCTATGATAAACTCATTGCCAACATCATACTGAATGACAAAAGCTGGATGCATTCCCCTTGAAAACTGGAACAAAACAAGGTTGCCTTTTCTCATCACTCCTGTTCTACATAGTGTTGAGCATCTTAGCCACAGCAATCAGACAAGACTAAGAAATAAAAGATCTAAATAGGAAGAGAAAAAGACAAACTATCCCTGTAATACATACCATATGATTCTATGACTAGAAAACATCATAGTCTCTGCCTAAAAGCTCCTAGATATGATAAACTACTTCAGCAAAGTTTCAGGATACAAAATCAATGTATAAAAATCAGTAACATTAATATACAACAGAAACATCCAAGCTGAGAGTCAAATCAGAAACACAATCCAATTCACAATTGCCACACACACACAAAAATAAAATACCTAGAAATACAGCTAACCAACAAGGTTATATTTCTACGACAAGAATCACAAAACACTACCCAAATAAAACAGAAGCAGTTTACATATTCGATGATATCCATATCAAACTACCAACAATATTCTTCATAGAAGCAAGAAAAACAAAAAAAGAAAAACTATCTAAAAATTCATGTTGAACTATAAAAGAGCCTTAATAAACAAGGCAATCCTAAGTAAAAAGAAAAAAGCCAAAGGCATCATATTGACCAACTTCAAACTATACTACAAGGCTACAGTAACCAAAACATCATGGTACTGGTACAAAAACAGACACATAGACCAGTGCAACATAATACAGAGTCCAGAAATAATACCTCACACCTACAACCATCTGATCTTCAACAAAATCAACAAAAATAAGCAAGGGAGAAAGGACTCCCTATTATATAAATGGTACTGAGATAACTGGCTAGCCATATGCAGAAGATTGAAACTGGACCCCTTCCTTGCATCATATACAAAAAACAGCTCAAGATGGATTAAGGACTTACATGTACAGCCCAAAACTATAAAAATTCTGGAAGACAACCTAGGACGTACTATTCTGGACATAGGACCTAGCAAAAATTTCATTCAAAGACACCAAAAGCAATTGCAACAAAAACAAAAATTGAAAAACGGGACATAACTAAACTAAACAGCTCTTGCATAGCTTTTGCACAAGACAACCTACAAAATAGGAGAAAACATTTGCAAACTACAAATGCAGCAAAAGTCTAATATCCAGAATCTATAAGAAATGTAAACACATTTGCAAGCAAAACCAAACAACCCCATTAAAAAGTGGGTAAAGGACATAAAGAAACACTGTTCAAAACAAACAAACAAACAACAACAACAACAAAACATACAAACAGCTGACAAGCATCTGAAAAAATGTTCAAAATTACTAATCATTAGGGAAATGAAAATGAAAACTGCAATGAGAAAGCATCACATACTAATAAGAATGAATATTATTAAAAAGACAAAAAATAACAGATGCTTATGAGGCTGTGAAGAAAAGGGAACACTTATCACCAGTTGTGGGAATGTAAATTAGTTCAGCTATGTGAAAATCAGTGTGGCAATCTCTCAAAGAACCTAAAACAGAATTATCAGTCAGTCAAGCAATCCTATTATTGTGCATATGCCTAAATGAATATAAATCATCCTACCACAAAGACATATGTATGCAAATGTTCATCACAGACAATCATGAGAACAAAGACATGGAATCCACCTACATGTTCATCAATGGTAGAGTGGATAAAAGAAAATGTGGTACATATACACAATGGAATATTATGCAGCCACAAAAAAGAATGAGAAACTGCCTACCAACCAAAAAAAGCCCAGGTCTAGATGGGTTCACAGCATAATTATACCAGACATACAAAGAGGACCTGGTACCACTCCTTCTGAAACATCCCAGACAATACAAAAAGAGGGAATCCTTCCCAAATTATTTTATGAGAACAACATCATCCTAATACCAAAACCAGGCCGAGACTCAACAAAAACAGAAAACTTCAGGCCAATATCCATGATGAACATAGATGCAAAAATCTTCAATAAAATACTGGCAAACTGATTGCAACAACACATCAAAAAACTTACCCATCATGATCAAGTAGGCTTCATCTCGGGGATGCAAGGCTGGTTCAACATATGCAAGTCTATAAACGTAATCCACCACATGAATAGAATGAAAGAGAAAAACCACATAATTATCTCAGTAGATGCAAAGAAGGCCTTTGACAAAATTCAACAGCCCTTTATGCTAAAAACTCTCAATATACTAGATATTGATGAAATGTATCCCAAAATAATAAAAGCTATTTATGACAAACCCACAGCCAATATCATACTGAATGGGCAAAAACTGGAAGCACTCCCTGTGAAATCTGGCACTAGATAAGAATGCCCTCTCTCACCACTCCTATTCAATATAGTACTGGAAGTTCTAGCCAGAGCAATCAGGCAAGAAAAAGAAATAAAGCGTATTCAATTAGGAAAAGAGGAAGTCAAATTGTTTCTATTTGCAGATGATATGATTGTATATTTAGAAGACCACATCATCTCAGACCAAAATCTCCTTAAACTGAAAAGCAACTTCAGCAAAGTCTCAGGATACAAAATCCATGTGCAGAAATCACAAGCATTCCTATACACCAATAACAGACTAATGGAGAGCCAAATCAAGCACAAACTGCCATTCACAATTGCTACAAAGAGAATAAAATACCTAGGAATACAACTAACAAAGGATGTAAAGGACCTCTTCAAAGAGAACTATAAACCACGGCTCAAGGAAATAAGAGAGGACACAAACAGATGGAAAAACATTCCATGCTCATGGTTAGGAAGAATCAATATTGTGAAAATGGCCATACTGCCCAAAGTCATTTATAGATACAATGCTATCCCCATCAAGCTACCTACGACCCTCTTCACAAAACTGGAAAAAACCACCTTAAACTTCATATGGAACCAAAAGAGAGCCCGCATAGCCAAGTCAATTCTAAGCAAAAAAAAAAAAGCGGGAGACATCACACTACCGGACTTCAAACTATACTGCAAGGCTACAGTAATCAAAACAGCATGGTACTGGTACCAAAACAGAGATATAGACCAATGGAACAGAACCAAATCTTTATTCTACTTACTTTGTTATTCCTTTTCCAATTTCTTAGGATGGGTCTTAAACTATGAAATTTTGATCTTTGTTGTTACCTGATATATGCATTTGAAGTTATGTTTTCCACTTACCTGTACTTTAGCTACTCCTAAAAATTTTGATATATTGTCTTTTAGTCATCAGTTCAAAGTATTATATAGATTTTCTTGTAATTGGGCATTGACCCATGAATTATTTATATGTATAGTTTAATTTTTATTTAAATGAAGTTTAACTCTATAGTTAATGCTGTTTGGTTCTAATATAATTCCTTTCATGTAAGAGAATACACTTTGTATTACTCAGATTTTTAAACATTGACTGCTTTGTTCTGTACTCCAGATTATAGTCTCAGTGTATGTATTTCATGTACTTGAGAACAATATGTATTCTTCAGTCATTGGATAGACTGCTCTACAAATATAAATGAAGTGGTTTGTTATTATTATCAAGATCCTCTTTGTCTTTATTGACTTTTTGTTTCATTGGTGTATCAGTGAGAGTTGTTAAAAACTCCTATGAGAAAAAAAATGTACTTCTTTAATTCTGTACATTTTTTATTTATGTACTGCATATCGGGGCTTTTCCTAATAAGTTATTTCTATTATTATAAAATGCATTCTTTGTAATCTTATTTTTCTTACAGCTTATTTTATCTGATATTAGCATAGCCACTATAGCCTTACTATGCTTACTATTTGCATTTCATATTTATTCTCCCCATACATTTACTTTAAACATATTTGTGTGTTTATATATTAAGCATAGCTCTTGTAGCAGCATATAGTTCAGTCTTGTTTTTATCCACTTTGTTCATCTCTATCTGTAAATTGAAGTAAAAAAACCAATAACTATTGGTTTTTATTGGTAATTATTGATATAGTTGGATTTAGACCTAACGTTCTCCTATTTGTTTTCTGTTTGTCTTCCTTGGTTTTTGCTTGCCTATCCTCCCTTTCCTGATTTTCCTTTAAATACTTTTAGTATTCCATTTTGATTTATTATCTGGCTTTTAAGTGCTGTATTTGTGTTTTGTTTTGATTTGACTTAAGTGGTTATTTAGGGATTACAATATAGACACCTAACTTTTCACAGTCTACTTAGAATTTTTTTTTATTATTCCTGTAGTAAACATCTGTTAGTGACACATGCTCTCAGTTTTATATCATGTCAAAATTTATCTCACCTTCAATACTGAAAGAGATTTGCATTGGATATAGAATTATGGTTTCAAAGAATTTTTTGAATTTCTTTCAGTACTTTAAAGATGTAGTCTTTGGCTTTAGCAGTTTCTGATGAGAAATTAACAGTCTAATTGTTATCTCCCTATAATTAATATGTCACTTTCTCTAAATGCTTTCAAGACCTTTCTTTATATTTAAATTGAGCAGTTTGTCTGTGTCTAGTGTTGCTATCTTTGAGTTTATTATTTTTGGGATTCACCAAGCATTCTGAATTTGTAAATGTAAGTCTTTCATGAAAGCTTGAAAGCGTTCAGTCATATATTTTGAATATTTTTCCTACAGCAATCTCTCCACACTACACTCCTTTTTTGGAACTTCAAATATGCATGTATTCAACCTTTGATATCATCCCATATATTCCAGAAGCTGGTAATTTTTTTTTTTTTTGCATTTTAGGTTTTGGGGTACATGTGAAGAACATACAATATTGTTGCATAGGTACACATGTGGCAGTGTGATTTGTTGCCTTCCTCCCCTTCACCTATATCTGGCATTTCTCCCCATGCTATCTCCCCCAACTCCCCAC
>CAUYQU010019118.1:0-87197 GCA_963574635.1 Cheracebus regulus | reverse complement strand
CGCCGGTGCTGTGGGTATAGCACCAGTGAGTCAAGCAGTGTGTGGCAGCTTTCCTCCCCTCCCTTCCCCTCCCCTCCCCTCCCTTCCCCTCCCCTCCCTTCCCCTCCCCTCCCCCCTTTTCCTCCCCTCTCCCCCTTCCCTCCCCTCCTCTTCTTTCTTTCTTCAGAGTCTCACTCTGTCGCCCAGGCTGGTGTATAGTGGCAGGATCTCAGCTCACTGTAATCTCTGCCTCCTGGGTTCAAGCGATTCTCCTACCTCAGCCCCCCTAGTAGCTGGGACTACAGGCACGCACCACCATGCCTGGCTAATTTTTGTATTTTTAGTAGAGATGGGGTTTCACAATGTTGACCAGGCTGGTCTCGAACTCCTGACCTTAGGCCATCTGCCCACCTTGGCCTCCCAAAGTGTTGTGATTACAGGCGTGAGCCACTGCGCCTGGCCTGCAGAAGCTTTCTGATTCTGTGCACTTGGCTAACAGGAGCAGTCGCCGTCTGATTGAGCATTTCCTGTTGATGAGAGGTAGCAGCTTCCTTGTTGGTTCAGTTGAACAGTGTGGCTTGGCACTCATTCTTGGAAGCTCAGTGTTCCTTTTAGCCCTTGCCAGCTCTATATACCCACTGACAAATCTCTTTCTACTTTAACCAACTGGATTGAATTCTGTTGTCTGCAACTAAGAACTTTGACCAGAGTGGGTAAGTCACAGCAATATCCTACAGTTAGATGAAGGTGGAAGCAACCTTGGGATATGCCCTGGTTCATTGTGGGGGTCACTAATGGGACCTAAAACAAAACAATTTTGAGAGACAGGATTTAGCAAATTCATGAGGGGAGACCACTGGACTCCACTGATGAACTGCCGCCACTACCCCCGCAAGTGTGTCTGAGGAGTGATTGCTGCACAATGAGGCCTTTTTTTTTTTAATAGTGAGTGACTTGTGGATAGCCTACCATATTGTATTATTTTCAATGTGTAAAGATTTTGTTACAGAATTGATATGCACCAAGAATTAAAAAAAAATAAGGAATGTCAATAAGAAGGCAATTAGAAACTTGGATAAAATTGTCAGGCGTTGGGAGAGATGTAATGTGCTGTTCATTAGAGGCAGTCATGCCGTGCTCACATCTACCCCCAACAGGAGGAGTCAGGATTCTGACTCCTCACAGCATGATACCTAAATAGGATTTTTAGGATGTGTCCTTTTGCACTGGACTTCTTTCATTCAGCATTTTGTGTGTGAGGTCCATCCATGGTGTTGTATGTGGTTATAGATTGCTCACATTTATTGCTTTAGTATTCCATTGTGCCAATTCTCTGTATATTATGTTTAATGTGGGCAATTCTGTCCAAGCCTAGTTCCTCTTTTATAGGGTGGGTAAATTCTCCTGGACATTTTCCCCATCTTGTGTAGGACCCATTAGTCTTAACTCTGAATGATAGTTGGACGGGTGGTTGTTGCTTTTCCTTCATTTTCTGTACACTCACACTCCATGTTCTTTGTAGAGAGGAGGATGTAGTAGGCAGGATCAGCTCTTTGAGGATCAAGTGTAGCCACTGGTGGGGGTCCTGAGCTTTTATTTCCTTTGAACCATTGACATGTCCTGCTGGGACTCACTCCACCCAGCCATTGCTGGGTGCCAGCTACCCCAGTGGGCTTCACCTATTCCCTCAACTTGACCCCGTTCCCTGGAGGAGACCGGGCAACACTTCTGTCTTCTGCCTCTGGCAAGGCTGTGATGGGGGGATCACTGAGGGTTTTCCTGAAAATTTTTCCTCTGGCCAGGCACAGGGCTCATGCCTGTAATCCCAGCACTTTGGGAGGCTAAGGTGGGAGGGATCGCTTGAACCTAGGAGTTTGAGACCAGCCTAGGCAACATGGTGAAACCCCATCTCTACAAAGAAACAAAAATTTTCCTTCTGAATTTTTTGCTTCCCCCCACCCCTGGCTGCTATTTTGTTTTAGTTGCCATGGTTGAATACTGGGTATTAAAAAACATTTAAAATTTTTCATCTCTTCAGATATTAGAGAATGGAGATTCTGTGATCTTCTCTGCCATCTTTGCCTTTTAATAGCTTCTGCTTTTAGCTGCAGTAGGATGCAAATGAAAGCAATTTATAACACGAAATAAACAAAACTGTGGAAACTCATTCTAGCCAAGATCCTAAAATGTTCATTATTCTGCCAGAAGGTGGTAGCAAAGTTACAATGAGACCTTGAGTACAAATTTTCAGTCTCAATACTCAATACAAACAAACCAAACCCAATGAAAACAAAAAATAAGAACAAACCAGGAAAACAATGAAATATCACCTGTTTATTTAATATATGATTTTTATCTTTTAATTTCTCTTTTTAGAATCAGTATTATTTACAGAAAAAAAAGCTATAAATTAAGTATGACCTCTGAAGTTTGATAAAAATGGATGATTATTAAAAAATTCTTTAGGAGTCAGAGGCTCTATAATCAAACTAAATTTCTACCATGTCAGTAGCACTCCATGTTGGAATTAGAAATGAAATTAATGGCAAACCAAAAAATTCATATTATATAAATTTTTACAGTGGTATGCCATTTGTCAAATTATGTTATTCAACACATTTTCCAAAAGGAGAATGCTGGGAAAGGCACTATGATCTAATATTTACAATGTTCTCTTGAGGCTATCATGATTACATTATAAAATATTAGAGTAAAGAGATGAAGAAAAGAACCTCAGCAAATATTTTATTTTCTTGCTTCTTTCACTCCTGTTCAGGTTGTTTCCAGCATTCCCTCCCCTTCTTTCCGAGTGTTGTCCACCCAATGCACCCTTTATTTAATTCATTCAGTTCATTCATTCATTACTTACCCTTTATTGAGGCTACTGTATGCCTGTCACTGTTCTGAATGCCAGTGAAATAGCAGTGATTAAGACAAATAAGGAGCCTGCTTTAATGGAGCTTGGATTCCAACAGGACTTTCTGACAGTGATGGTTGTACTGCACTGTCCAATCCAGTAGCCACTGCCATATGTGGCTGTGGAACACTTAGAATGTGGCCGGTGGCCCTTCTCCCGGACAGATGAGTTTTGGTGGATGACAAAGACAGCAGGCTACTAAACAAATACATTAGAGAATTTTGGAAAATGATAAGTGGTTCAAAGACTAGGAGTAGAATTGTAGGGTCATTGCTGGTTGTGGTAACTCCATGCTTAATATTTTGAGGAACTGTCAAACTGTTTTCTAAGTAGCTGTACCATTTTACATCCATATTAGCAGTTTATGTACGTGAATTCCAACTTTTCTATGTCCTCACTTTGAGATTTTCAGAGGTTTATCACATTTTCTCTTTTTTTGAGATGGAGTTTTGCTCTCGTTGCCCAGGCTGGAGTATAATGGCGTGATCTCGGCTCACTGCAACTTCTGCCTCCCAGGTTCAAGTGATTCTCCTGCCTCAGCCTCCTGAGTAGCTGGGATTATAGGTGCACATCACCACGCTCAGCTAATTTTTGTATTTTTAATAGAGACGGGGATTCGTCATGTTGGCCAGGCTGGTCTTGAACTCCTGACCTCAGGAGTCATGTTGGCCTCCCAAAGTTCCGGGAATACAGGCAGGAGCCACCATGCCGGGCCTCCACATTTTCATTAACGTGATAGTAACATGGGGAGGAAGGCAACGTTAGTTCCAGGGGCCAGGGAAGGACGTTATATAGACAACAACTGAGGTGAGAACAAATGACAGAAGCCAGTCATGGGCTGAAATGGAGGGAAAAACGTTGAGAGAGAGCAGCTGGTGCCAAGGTGCTGGATGCAGGAATCAGCTTGCTCTGGAGGAACAGATAGAAAGGTGGTGTGGTTAGAGTGTGGTAAGGAGAGTTAGGGTTAGGGCCTTGTGGGCCGTGACAAAGCATTAGAATAAGATTTGAAGTATTAGGGGAAGCCATTGAAAGTTTAGCTTTAAATTGAAAGTTTAGCTTAAATTGAGATATAATTCATCCACCACAAACTACCCTTTTGAAGTGTACAATTCACTGGTTTTTGGTTGATGGTTCTGAAACCATCACCGCTATCTAACGCTAAAATATTGCCTCAGGAAGAAACCCCCATATCTGTTAGCAGTCACTCCTTATCACCCCTCATCCCCAGCCATTAGCAACAATTATGTTGGTTTTTTTCTATGGATTTGCTTATTCTGGACATTTTAGAGAAATGAGATCTTACAATATGTGAACTTTTGTGTCTGACTTCTTTCACTTAGCACAAGGGGTTCAAGCATTATTTCTGTTTAGTATTTATTAGTACTCCATTCTTTTTTATTGCCAAACAACATCCCTTTGTATGGCTAGATCATATTTTCATATCTATAAGTTGATGGGCATTTGGTTTGTTTTCACTTTTTGGCTGTTGGGAATAATTGTGCTATGAATGTTTGTGTACGGGGCTTTTTGGCATGCGTGCTTTCAGTTTTCTTGGGTGTATGCCTAGGAGTGGAATTGTTCGGTCATTGTTGGTCATGGTAGTTCCATGCTGAATGTTTTGAGGAATTGTCAAACTGTTTTCTAAGTTGCTGTACATTTTACATCCGTGTCAGCAGCATATGTGAATTCCAGCTTTTCTTTGTCCTCACTTTGAGATTTTCAGAGGATACATCTGTTGCCTAAAACCTTATGTAACATAGTTTTAAAACATTTTTGTGAAACTGAGTCTAATTTTTGCTACCAATTGACAAGCTCCTGACGATTGGATTCCTCTGTGCTCTAGACATGAATGCAAAGTCAGTCCCATATGAAGTCACTCATTTTACTCTCTGTGGTTTTCCTTCAGGCTGACCAATTAATTCATCATGGTGTTTGGTGAGCAGGGTAGGGAGGGGCACCTCTTTTAGTGAGCTCAAGAGAAGTAAGTCTAGTTGTTTAGAAAGAAAGCGGATCAAAGTTTTAGAACATGTGTGGCAGGATTACCTTCTGAGAGGTACTTCTCTAGCTCCAGTATTCTCTAATGTATGTAAGAAACTCACAGGTCAACCAGTCAAAGCTCACCACTGACCAAGGAATTCCTTCTCTTACCTGCTTTTCAGATTGACTTTTTGTTTGAAAGCTTAAGTTTTTTAGAGTTTTAAGTTCACAGCAAAACTGAGAGGAAGATAGAGATTTCTTATCTATCTCCTGCCCCGACACATACACAGCCTTCCCTGTCATCAACATCCCTTACCAGAGTGCAGCGTTTGTTACAATCGATGAACCTACTGATTGGCACCCCATCATCACCCAGAGTCCATCGTGTCCACGAGGGTTCACTTGCGGTGCTGTACATGCTGTGGACCTGGGCAAATGCCTATAATGACATGTGTCCACCATCATGGTATCACACAGAGTATTTCCGCTGCTCCCAAATCCTCTGCACTCCACCTGTTCCTCCCTCGCTTCCCCCTAGAATGACTTTCTGTTTGAACATTTGAGACAATGGGAAGTCACTATGACTTCAGGAGACAATTCTATCTCTGGAAATCTGTAATTTTTTAATTATTCTCTATATATTGAGCTGTAGTTTGTTGCTCCATAGGGTCACCCTAGTTTATGTTTTGGGAGCTAAAATGAAAGATCGACTCTTCTTTCACATAGGACCCTTCAAGAAAGCCAACAATACCCTGGAAAACATCCGCCCGAGGTTCTCCAGGAGGCCATGAGAAGGAGGTCCCCCTGCAGGCTGCTCCACTGCCTGTGCATTTCTCCCTATACGCTTCTATTATGACAACTGTCATGGTCTCCTTTGCCTTATGAGGAGTCATATTACCTGCTCCCCACTCCAACTTCAATGCTCCTGCTTATGTCCTCTAATTCCCCATAGCACGGCCAAGACCTGCTACTGCTCGTAAGATTTTGGTAATCACAGTGATTCGCAACCAAGTCTTGTGCTTGCTTTTTGGAGGTCTCAGACCCATTTGAATCACACAGGCATCCACAGAAAGAAGAGGGTATGTGCAGAGATTTTATTCCAAACCCACTTCTCTTTCAATGTCTGTCTTGCTCCCATCCCTCTCGCAGCTTCTGGCTGAGGCCAGCACAGGGCGATCACTCCATCCAAAGGGAGAGGCCTGTGCTGCGGACTCAGGCCGCTGTTTCCTCTTGGGCTTAGGGCCCGTAACAGACCTGGGGGTTCTGGGGAGGGGGGAGCCTCCTCCCCGTAGGAGACAGCACAGCCTGAGGGAGCAAGTCCTCAGCAGCCTACCCACTCCGCCTTTTCTCAGTCCCATCGTAGTTACTTTTACATTTACGCTTTTTCTTGATTTGGCCAGGACAAGGTGAAATCCAGTTAGAAAATCCGAGTGTAGTTGGTGTTTCCAAAAGTAAAATAAATAATAAACTGAAAAGATGAAGAAGAGAATTGGGTAAAGAAAAGATTTGTGAATTTTCTTCTTACACGTGTCTGTTTGGAGGTGAAAGCTACAGGCTGGGGAGGGGAAGCATGTTACAGCTGCGGCATCTTTCAGCGAGGATTTGCCTTCAGCCTGCCTGTGGCAGGAGCAGACTTGGAAGATTTCTTCTAGCCTTAAAATTCTATAATTCTGTTTACACAGAACAAAGTTCTACAAACTCCTCTGGCAACAGAGGTTCAATTTCCAGTGTTTCACAAGCCTAGAGTCAGGACATTTCATGGAAATCCTAGCAAAATCAGCTGTAATCCATGGCACACATCCAAGCATATCCACGGGGCAAGCTTCCCTGAGGGTGTGGGATGTGCGCTGTGAGGAGGGACAACCAAGTATTAAAGAACACTTCTGTGCGTCGAGGAACTCAGTCAACCTGAATTCTCAGCCCAGCAGTTGCAATGTTTTAAGGGAACGAGGAAAACCTCTGAAAATGAAATTCAGAAAGCTGCATGTGCTTTGCTTCACAGTTGCAGCGACTCCCTGAAGTCAGGAATGGGGAGACAGCCCTCAGGGACTTCGGATGCAGCAGGAGTGTCAGGCTGGTATGGATGCCAAGACTCCACTCCAGGGGCTTGTGTGGACCACACCTGCCTTTCCAGACACTAGCGTGTTTCAGAAGGCCTTAGAATTCATCCAGACACCTTCACTGTCTACTCCTGGTGTTTGCTTTCAGAAATGACTCCATTTTCCACAAGAAGATGGCTTTGTTTACTTGTATAATGTTGTCTTCTCATAACGTCCTGACCATGACCTAAACTTAGGATCTGGAGTCAGGAGACCCAGGTTCAAGTCTTGGCTCTGCCGCTGTTGGCAGTGGGGCCACTGTCAAGTTGCTTAGCTTCTCTGAGCTTCGACTTTCTCATCTGTGGAAAAGGGATAATATTAGTAAGAGTATTATCAAAGAAATAAGTGAAGTGACTGTTTTATCATGTCTGAGCATATATAGAAGATGCTATGTAAGGGATTATTCTTGCTTTTCTCCTTCTCAGTGGGCCTATGACAGTACAGTAAGACAAGTGACTAATCAAACAAATTTAATATGTGGGCTAACCGACCACATATCCATATTCACCAGTGTTTAGGAACTCATCCTCCAAGTCCTCATTCATTGAAATTTGTTTTACAAGTCACCCAGAAGGAGTTGAGAGGAGAGGTTTCGGTTGTATTTTGGGAGCAGAAGGGGACAGTAGGGAAAGAGCTTCTGATCCAGTCATTTTAATGGAAGCATAAGCACCACGCAGCTGCGGGAGACCACAGCCCCTTCTCACGCGGAGTGGGGAGGCCTTTGAGTCTGCCTTTGATCTCTGCTCCTCCCTGCGCACTCCACGGTGCCTTTGGAGCTGTTCCCTCTACTGTCATTGCTCCCTGAGGAGCATCCTAATTGGACCCCAATTCTCTCAGGAAAAGCCCCAAGATCAACCCACATCCCTCTTCATAGAAATGCCTTTTGTCTCTTTCTCTCAGGTGTTTGCCCTGTTTTCTAGGCCGTTCCATAGAGTACATATCAGCAGTTGAGCCCAACAAGTGAGAAAGGACCCATGTATTAGGTGTCTCCGAGGCACCCGCTATGCATTCGACAGGTGTCCTCCTTGGTCTCCAGTGACTGGAAAGCAGGATGGCAAGCAAGTAGAGAAGGAAGGCTCTGAAGATCGGTTACTTTGTGTCCTCTTAAATTTCAACATATAAATGACATCTAGTGATGTCCTGTGCCCTGGGCATTGGGAGTAGAAGAGAGAGGAAGGGAGTTTGGGGAGTTTTGAGTTGTTTGGCCTGATCAGCTTCTCTGCTCAGTAAGATACGGAGACTGGTGGTATGCAGGGGCTCCCTAAAGAGCATCTAGAATGAAGGTGCCCGTTCTGATCCCAAGGAAAATAACAGACCAGCATTTGCATGTGATTAACAAAATCTTTCACTCTTATGATCTCCCACGGTCTAGACCAGAACTGTTTAATAGAACTTTATGCAGTTGTTTTACATTTAAATTAAAAATTCTGTTTTGTGGTCACAATAGCCACATTTCACACACTCAGTGGCCGCGCGTGGTTAGCGGCTACCCTGCCGGACACTGCAGGTCCAGACAACAACTGCGTAAATGTGGAATGGGCATTGCTGTGCTCACTTGATCTACTAATCAAGGTCTGGGTGAGGCATGAGGATAGGGTCTGCAGACAGGGAGCATAAGGCTGATTCACGCTGACTGCCTAGAACTAAATCAAATGGAAACACTCCAGCTATGACAGGAAATATCCTCTCCATTTACATAGGGCATCCACTGAGTAAATGACTTGTAACTTTACTTCATCCTCTTCATTTACATAGGGCGTACACCAAGTAACCAATGGAAACTTCTAGAGGGTATTTAAACCCCAGAAAATTCTGTAACGGGGCTCTTGAGCCCCTGTGCTCGGGCCCGCTCAGACCCTGTGGAGAGTACTTTCATTTTCAGTAAATCTCTGCTTTTGTTGCTGCATTCTTTTCTTACTTTGTTTGTGCATCTTGTCCAATTCTTTGTTCAAGATGCCAAAAACCCAGACACCCTCCACTGGTAACATTGGTGCAGATAAGAGGTCTTGGGCTCTTCGGCCTCCAGGAAGCAGATGGGGAAAGAAAAGGAACGTAGTGGCCGGGTGAGCTGTAGGAGTGGCCAGGACCGGCTCAAACCGAAGAGGTCATGCCTTGTTTAATGGGGCAGTTGCTTCTCGGCTGTTCGGAAGTGCATGCCCAGGGATGCCAGATCTTTCCTTTCCTTTTCTTCTTTCTTTTGACATTGATGATGAATTTTTAAAATGTTAACACTATATAGGCTAATAAAGAAGAATCAAAAAACTAAAAACCTAACCACACTGGCACCCTGATATAGCCACTGAAGTTCAGATTCTGCAGATGGACCAAACCATTGCACCTAAAACAGTGTCTGTGGAATCAGCTTCCATGGAGATGAGAGGATTGTAGGATATTGGCTGTTTGAACCTGGGTTTGAGTTTCCAGAAATGGGCAGACCAAGTAGATTGTGGTAGGGGTCAAACAAATGAACAAATGAACCAAAAATCCTTTTTGTTGTTTATTTTAGGAGTTAAGGTCAAGAAGTTTTCAGTCTGCACGCAGGCTGATAGAGAGCAACAGTAGGGATAGGCCCCCGAATATGATGGCAGGTACAGAGATTTCCCCAGCGGTCTTATGTTGCAGCGTGTCATCATTTCATGGTGTGCGCTGACTCATCCGCAGGTAAGGAAGAGGAAAATGGCTTCTGTGCTCCAGTGCATGGACAGTTGTTAGTTGCTCCAGAAATTTTCACTGTAAGACCTCAAAATCATAGCACAGGAATACATCTTGAAATAAAAACACAAAGATTTTAATAAAAGGAATGGATGAGGGGGAAATTATTTAGTTACGGAGATGTCGATTATCTTCATGAACAACCATCCTTTTGTTAGATGATAAAAGTTATTACATATCCAATCCATTGTAGTGATCTATAAAGGCTAGAGACAGTTTTCAACTTTCAAAAGTAAAGATCATTGTACAGAAAGTATCCACTTTATTACTTCAACACTGTAAACATTTGCTGTATCTTAAAGCTCAAGTGTATAACATCCTGTGTTTTTAAATTATTATTTTGAGACAGACACTCATTCTGTTGTCCATGCTGGAGTGCAATGGCACAATCTCAGCTCACTGCAACCTCTGCCTCCCAGGTTCAATCGATTCTCCGGCCTCCACTTCCAGAGTAGCTGGGATTACAGGTGCCCACCACCACGCCTGGCTAATTTTTATATTTTTAGTAGAGACGGGGTTTCACCATGTTGGCTAGGCTGGTCTCAAACTCCTGACCTCAGGTGATCCACCTGCCTCGGCTTCCCAAAGTGCTGGAATTACAGGAGTGAACCACTGCACCGGACCTCATCTTGTTTTATTATACGTATTCTGTGTTTTTGGTTCAGATACTTAAAGAAAAAGTGGCCTATTTGCATTTCGAATTCTAGAATTAAATCTTACTTATGATTCGGATGTTCTGCTGATTGTCTTAAGGCTATTTGGCAATGTATTTTTGACATGATGTCAGGAATGTTGTGTAAAAAAAGAAAAAAACCAACAGCTTGAGAAACCTGAGTCAAACTGAGGCAAGCATGAGCAAACTGCATCCAAATGAGAAAGAAACATGCAGTTTCCACCAGATATTTAAAAAGGCAGGGTTTTTGCTTTGTTGAATTTCATTGCATGAAATTAATTCCAACATTATTGAGTGGCTATTGCATACTCTCTATTCAGTAGCCTTGGGGTGGCATATGATAAGTTCAACATTCTCATTCTTGCCCTCAGCAAGTCTGAAATTCAGAAATACCATTGTTGATATTTTCTTCTAAAGTTTGATTCAACTTGGTAATGACTGAGGGCCTAATGTGTTCCATGCAACATACTAAGCATTTGAAAGTCATTATGGCACCTGAGGTCAGGAGTTTGAGACCAGCCTGACCAACATGGCAAAACCCTGTCTCTACTAATAATACAAAAATTAGCTGGGCATGGTGGCACTGTAGTCCCAGCTGCTCGGGAGGCTAAGGCAGGAGAATCGCTTGAACCTGGGAGGCGGAGGCTGCAGTGAGCAGAGATAGCACCATTACACTCCAGCCTGGTTGAACAGAGTGAGACTCTATCAAAAACAAACAAACAAACCAAAACATGAGATTAAAAATGGAATATGTAGCTTATTAATACTGTAAGATACCACTGAGGTATTCACAAATACAAGAATTAAATTCTCTTTCAGAAGGTTGATGTTTTCTGGAAAAGGAAATGCTGTGAAGCCACAGGGATGCTACCATCTTTCCGTCATGGGGTCCCTTCCCTCTTGGAACCTTGGAGCATGTGCTGTATTTTGTTCAAACCATCACTGAGTTTGTTGAGATGCCTTTTTCACAGGGTGGTCAGTCTTTGGAACACTTGTGTTAGTCCGTGACTATTTTAAGTTTTACTGGGCACTCAGCACAGGGCAAGATGGCTCCAGGAGCTGGGGAATTGCTTTCTTTTATTTACATATTACTTATTAGATTTCATTTAGGAAACAGTAGTGCCTTTAAGTAATTATCTCCCACCCCGAATGTTATAGAAAATAATAACCAGATCCTTTAAAGTTAATGTTAGTAAGAGAACGTCCTGGGGGGAGGAGCAGCTGGATCTCATAGCCCTGGTGTTGGTCCCCCAAGGCTCACCGTCCTGTGGAGAGTCTCATGTGTAGTCTGCCACTGTGTAGAGTAGGGATGGGAGTGGGGACTATCATTTCCTTTTTAATAAAGCTGGCTTCAACAGAGAAGCTTGGGCCTTTCACTCATGCCCTATGGCCCAGTCCAGCCAAGGCTCTGTCATTCATGAGACACTTTCATCAAAGCTGTGGAATGACTAAAGGCAGAGGCTTACTGACTGTGCCAGGGAGCACAGAAGCCTTTGGACAAATCTTCCCTGTTTATGGTTCACTGGTGAGAGCTTCCTTACTCCCCAGTTCCTGTTAAAGATACCTGATGTTGAAGATACCTGAAGCTGCCAAGTTCTAGCCTGAAAGAATGACTAAGCTCCGTCTCCCTAGTTCCTGTTTCCCCCGTAACTGGTTACTTTAGCCATGACCACTCACCCCACTCAGAGGAGGCCAGAGTTGGCCATGGAGGCAGAACTCCAGCATGACAAACATGCTAGAATGTCCCTTGACATTTAGAAACAAGATGACCCCTTTCCAGGAGTTATCACTACCTTGTTCCATGCATGTGGCTAAGGGGTGAGTCACATGTGTCTTTCCAGTGTTTGAGATTAAGCGTGTTAGGCCTTGTTTGTGGGGTATGTAGTTCATGTGTCATTTTTTTTTTTTTTTTTTTGAGATGGAGTCTCACACTGTCACCTGGGCTAGAGTACAGTGGTATAATCTCAGCTCACTGCAACTTCCAGCTCCTGGGTTCAAGCAATTCTTCTGCCTCAGCCTCCCATGTAGCTGGGATTACAGGCACCCGCCACCACGCCCAGCTAATTTTTGTATTTTTAGTGGAGACAGGGTTTCACTATGTTGGCCAGGATGGTCTCGATCTCTTGACCTTGTGATCAACCTGCCTTGGCCTCCCAAAGTACTGGGATTATAGGCATGAGCCACCACGCCCAGCCCACGTGTCATCTTTCTATCCGGGCCCTAGGTGATATTCCTTTTTAACATCAGCCCATTTCCTCTTGCATCATTCTTCCCGCCTGACAGATATCCAGTGCCTCTGATAATGACATCAAAAGGGATGAGGCTGAAAAACAGATCAGAACTGGCTTGGATAACCTATTTTTCCTAATTACTAAACAACACTAGACAACATGAAAATCTATCCTAAAACCCCTCTAGGCTTACCCGTAGTTGCAAGCAATAATGAAAGGTCTAAAAATATTTACACTTAGACATTATGAGCATTCAATCTTTGTGACATTTTTTAAAATTTTGTTTTCATACTTGCATTTTTATCTACCAAATAAAAATTGGGTAGAAAATGTCTGAGTTCATGAAAGAGAAACTTAGCAATAAAAACCAAGGTTTTATTGGGAGACAACGCCAGTTTCCAAGGTCTGGGGAGGCAATGCCAGTTTCCAATCCCGTTCCTGACTCTCAGTGCTCAGGATCTGCTTTGGACATTCCCTTGGAGAACTTAGCCCCACTCTCTGAAAGAGAAAACAACAGAAACATAGAGCACTGTGTTCTCATTTGAGATGAGGCAACTGTTCAAAAGGAGTTGTTTTTAACAGACGATAGGAAAGGCCGGGAAGACAGACTCAGCTTCTCTTTGAATGTTTAATTTCCATGGTTCCAGTTTGGTGTATTTGAGCAGGATGATAGCTGCGAGCAAAACCTCCTCAATTCACTGATATCTTGGAATTAAAACAAACCTCTGCATCATTCTTTCACACAGCAAGCATTTGTCAAGGGTCACCTGTGAGCATAGTGCACCAGAGACGTCCTGAGGGACACAAGAGAGGCAAGCCACACCCTCCTGGCTCCAAAGGGTTTACGGTCAGGACCTCCGCTGGGATGAACAGTTCCCTGAAGGAGCTAGACAGCAGGTGGTTTAGCTAGTGGCCTTGGTAGGGAGAAGGGCGGCTGTGCATTACAGCCGTGTGGAATGAATTGGAGTTGTGTGTCCTGCAGGACCTGGGCTGCTGGGTGGTTTACAGCTATATGAAATTGTACACCAAGGGGACAATATGGCTGTGCGGATTCCTGGCTTCTGTAGGAAATAGCCAGAAGGCAAGTTATTTAGATGACTCAATAAAAAGAAGAAATGGAGACTCATGCTTCTTGATTAAATGTGGCTTATTCACAGGAGGATGAGGCAAGGAGAGGAGAGAAAGGGGAGAAAAGCGTTTATGTGCAGGTCAGTGCAAGCATATGAATCTAAAAGGCAGATGAGGTTGCCTGGAAAGGGAAAAACCTCAAGGCAAATGCATCAGAAGGCCTGTGATTACAGAAAAGTTCTAACATGATGCCTGATGAATCTACAGCACCTCTCCTGGAAAGACTCAGAGGGCTTTGTGATGTTATGAAATTAATTTTTTTTTTTTTTGAGATGGAGTCTTGCTCTGTAGCCCAGGCTGGAGTGCAGTGGCATGATCTTGGCTCACTGCAACCTCTGCCTCCCGGGTCCCAGTTCAAGCAATTCTCTACCTCAGACTCCCAAGTAGCTGGGATTACAGGCAACCACCACCACGCCTGGCTAATTTTTATATTTTTTAGTAGAGACAGGGTTTCAGCATGTTGACCAATCTGGTCTTGAACTCCTGACCTCATGATCCGCCCACCTCAGCCTCCCAAAGTGCTGAGATTATAGGCATGAGCCACCGCGCCTGGCCAAATTAATTTTTATTAAGTGTGTTTAACACTCTAAAATACATTCCAATCTCAGTGATCTCTCTTCTGCTATTAATTTAGTCCAGCTCTTTCTAAACTATCCATGGCAATCCTCCCATCCCCCATTTACCAATCCTTTGAGTCCTTAGGCTTAGCTAATTTTATCTAATCTGCAAGGTGGCAGTGTGTAATGGTCAGTAGATGCCACTGTCTAATAGTGAAGGTGTCCACTCAACCAGCTGGTAGGTCAGAAGCTTCAGGTTCCCTGATGGATTAGCTCCCTGCTTGGTTGGCTGTGTAAGGTCTCAAATCTGTGCATAGTATTTACTTAAGTCAGGGATGTAGCCACCTCTCCATTTCAGAGATGACGTCAGAGCTGTGATTTGCCCCGGCCTCTGGCTGCAGCACATTGCCTCATGCATTAAGAAGCCACAATTGCCCTTCAAGGCTGATTCAATGGCATTTCATGGCATCTAACTCTGGCCCACTGCCCTCTGGACTTAGGTCTGTAAGTTGTGGCCAAAATCTGAGCTCGGAAGATGGAGACGGGATCAGGTACCACATGGTCCTGAGTGCAGGAGCCAGTCCCAGTGTGTTCTGTCACTTGATAGCAGACAGACACTCTTCATCAGCTACTCAGGACTCCAGGCGCCAGGAAGTAAGTTGAGGTCAGGGAGTTTGTTTTATCTACTGATTTGGAAAAATATTTAGCGTCCCTGGAACAGAGATGTGCATTCCGTGTGCCTGAAGCCATGAAATTTGGCAAGTCTTATATCAGATACCTAAAACAGTTATACAACTCAGTCTAACTTACACTGTAAGGCTGCCAGAGGGAACTAGGTCTCTCCCTTGGTCCAAAAGTCCCCTCTGACAATTCTAAGGGTCCAGCAATCAATATCAATCATCAACAACAACAATAATAGTAATAATAATGCTATCCATTGCCCATGTTTCACCTATTCAAGGCCTGTAGCTTTGGATAATCAGAAGTGAGAATGACTCAGAGGGACATGTGAGTGCAATAGTCTGGCCATCTTACAAATGAAGACAAAGGTGCCTGATAGTGTGAATTGGAATGAAAACATCCCCCAAGCTAGCATTTCTTCCACAATGGGCTCTTGCTGCCAGAAAAGAAAAGCTATCTTTTGCATCATTTTTCACCAAAGAGGCCATTGCATGTCTGATAATTTTTTTTCAAAATTGTTTCTTTTTATATTTAAATGTTTATTTTTCCTAACCACTAGACCACCAGGGAAAAATTGCTTTTTAAAACCTTAATTCTACAACTTAATTTTGCATGGGATGTGTGAATCTGCAGGGGCAAGAACTTAAAACTGTGCTCTCTAAGGAAGTAACACTTACAATGGAAAGGCAAACTCAGAATCAGTGTGTGTAGCACTCACCTTTCAAATGATTAATGGTGACTGTGGTGTGTATACGTATATGTGTGCAGATCTGTCAAAGAGCATCCATTTTAGATTAAACAGCTCTGGGTTCCACTTGAGACTCAGCAAATTCTTCAGTTTTCTTGTATAGATTTTCTGTTCATCACACCAAAGTCTATTCTGTGAAATGTTAGTTTTGCAGAATAGGAAAAAAAGATCACAAGAAAAAAAAGGCAATCACAGATAAATAAATGAAGTTCAACTGGCTATGGTTAAACGAAGTTTAACCACAGGGTCACTCAGAGCCTTTAAAATATTAAAATACAATGTGGCTGTCAAAGAAGTAACAACATATAAATTAAAATGCAATAAATAGCCAAGAGTTTCCCAAGCTTACCTGACTATGAACATTTTTTTTTCCCATAGAGCCACTCATGAAATTGATGAATTTAGGGAAATCTTATGTTCCTCTGGATTTCAGGTTGAAAGTAATGAGACCAAACACTAACTTAGGCAAAAAAGAGAAAACCATTTGCTCCACACCAAATCAAATCAAAGGCAGGACGAGGGTGGAGATAGCCTCCTGGACAACTGGAGCAGCTGATAATAGTTAATATTTATTGTGAGGTGACCACGTGCCAGGCTCTGTTCAGCATGCTTCTCGTGCATTAATTCATTCAATCCTCACAACAGCTTCATGAGTTAAGTACTATTATTATCTTTTACAGAAGAGGAAACTCGAGTTCAAAGAGGTTCAGTTTCCCAAGGTTGCCTAGGCATTCTGACTCTGAGCCACACTTGGAACCACTGATCTTGTGCTTCTCCAGGACCTTAAATGCTGTGAAAGTTTATTTTTCCTGCATGACTCTTGCGTCCTTGGGTCTATTTAATTCTCTTCAACCAGCTTTCCCATGAGACAGAGACCTGGCTCACACCTCTCAGCCTGCCCCCGACCTCCTTCCCTGGAAAGGGCTTCCTCTTCCAAATCCCGTTAAAAACATTCTGGCCTAGGCGTGGTGGCGCACACCTGTAATCCCAGCACTTTGGGAGGCCAAGGCAGGCAGATCTTTTGAGGTCAGGAGTTAGAGACCAGACTCTACTAAAAATCCAAAAAAAAAAAAAAAAAAAAAATTAGGTGGGCGTGGTGGCGCACGCATGTAGTCTTAGCTACTTGGGAGGCTGAGGTGGGACAATTGCTTGATCCTGGAGGCAGAGGTTGCAGCGAAGCTGAGATTGTCATGCCACTGTGCTCCTCCAGCCTGGGCAACAGAGTTAGATTCCATCTCAAAACAACAACAACAAGAAAACATTCTGGAGAAGAGCTATAATTAGTCCCTGACTTTAGGTCATGTGCTGAACCTTGGGCCATTCACTAGGGTGGAGGGGCGGGTGGGGTGTTCTCATCAGCTCAGCTCACATGCCACTATTGTGGCCAGGAGAGCAGTGAACTGTGATGGCCACTTCCACTATATCAGCATGGTCATTACAGGGTGATAGGGAGCAGTTCTTTGAAAGAAAGAAGGTATGTTTTCTAGAGGAGGTGGCCAGGGACACTGATATTCTGAACTGTGACATACCTGGGGAGTTTAGAAACAAATGGGATATGTGTGTGAAGCAGCCAGTATGGTTCCTGGCACTGCAATAGACTGTTGATTCATCGCGGCTACATTTCTATTCAGGTTGCAGAAGAGAAAGACTTTCTTTTTAATATGCAAATGCTTAATTGAGCAGGCAGAAGAACTACCTAGGAAAGCTGCTTTGTAAAACCAGTCCCATAGTTAAAAAAAGACAGCCAGGTCAAGGTCTAGGTCTGAGAGGTCAGGCCAAGCTGGCAGACAGACAAAACAAGTTCAGGGGATCGTGTGGCAAGATTCAAATTTATCATAAAGCACAGACATGTTCATGGAACAGGCCAGGGTCAATATCAGAGGTCCAATTTGAGTGAGAGGGCGTGGGCAGGGGTCCAGATGGGCAGACGGGCCAGCCCACAGCAAGGTCTGGAGGGACCCACTCGGGCTGGAGTGCAGGATCCCATTGGGGTAGAGGTTAGGGAGCCATCCTCAGAGGCAGAACAGGGAGACAGAGAATCTCAGATTCCAAGATAAAGCAAGCATGTACCAAGTGAAGTCAGGGGTTTTCTATGGAGCCACGTGATGCCAGAGAGAATTTCCTCCAAGCCCTAGAAGAGAAAGTCAACATACACCACACATTGAGTTACTTCCACCAGCTATACCCACATATCCCAAAGTCAGCATGGACCACTTGCAGTAATGAGTTTCTGAATCCCAAAGAGGGGCATGCGTGGGTGCTAGCTGGCCGACAGCTTCAGTTCTGAAGGGCAGCCCTCCTCAGGCCTGTCTTGTTTCCTCGCCCTCTTGCTTTGCATTACCCTGCTGTTTGTGCAGGATCGGTGAGGAGCACCACCTCCTCTTCTGTGACGATCCACGAGGTGGATCCTCACCCACGTTTGCTGTTGTAGTGTCTACTACTGCCGCTGTGAAAAATGACCATGGACCTAGTGGCTCAAAGCCATGCACACTTATTATCTAACAGTTCTAGAGATCAGAACTCAAAAATGGGTCTCACTGGGCTCACATCACGGATCTGGGAAGGCTGTGTTCCTTCTGGACACCCTTTCCTGGCTGTTTTTTTTTTTTTTTAGACAGGGTCTCTCTGTGTTACCCAGGCGTGTCTCGCACTCCTGAGCTCAAGCGATCATCCTGCCTCAGTTTCCCAAAGTGCTGGGATTACAGGTGTGAGCCACTGTACCCAGACCCTTTTCCTGCTCTTTCCAGCTTCTAGAGGCATCTGCCTTCCTTGGCTTGCAGCGCCCTCCTCCATCTGTGAAGGCAGCAGCACAGCCTCTTCCAGTCTCTCTCTGACCTGACTCTCTGCCTCCCTCTTGTAAGGAATCTTATAATTACATTGGACTGCCCCCTCCCCCATAATCCAGGATAATTGCCTCATCTCAAAGTCCTTAACTTGATTGTACCTGCAAAGTCCCTTCTGGCATGTGAAGAAACATATTCACAGGTGTCAAGGATTAGGATGTGGACATCTTTGGGGGTTCATTAATCAGCCCACCAAAGTTGTCATGTTGACCTTTAAACCTCATTTCCCAGTGCACACATCTCCACAATGTTTCCATTGGCCTGTCTCAGGTTTTATAAATACCTGCAGAGGTACCACCGGGATGGGAGCTTGTGTGCCCTCGTGCTAGTTGCTCTTTGTGGAGGAGAATGGGGCTAGAAGGTACATGCTGTCCCTGAGTGAGGTGGGCTTCTGGAAGAGCTGTTGCATTTGGTAAGTCCTCATCACCCAGAGACCCCCACCGTTACATTTTCCTATATGAAGGCAACAACCTCTTAGCAGCTTTTGGTTGAGAACTAGTCCTACGTAGCTATTATACTTAAGCAGATTTTATGGAAAAGCAAATGGGACTGATAGGTCTTTTTGAAAAAACTCTCACACCTGTGCTCCAGGAAATATGCATGATCACAGTCTTGTTTGTAACGGTGAAAAATCACAGACAACTAAAACTTCCCTCAGTAGTAGAAAAGACAAAGAAACTACTGATAAACCTGTAGTAATCACCATAAATGAATTAGAAGTGCATATGTTAATATGGAAAAATATCAGGAATAGACTGTTAAGTGAAAAAACCCCAAGTTATGCAATCGTATTGTCTATGGTTATGTACGTAGGCGGTAAAAGTGTAAAAATATGCCTGGGATGGAAAGACCCCCCCACTTCAGAGTAGGGGGTCCCACTGGATAGGAGGGACAGAATGGGATTGGAGAAGGCCACATAGAGGACAATAGCCCCATTGGTAAATTTAAATTTCATTTCATTTTTTATTTCGAGATGAAGTCTTGCTCTGTTGCCCAGGCTGGAGTGCAGTGGTGTGATCTCAGCTCACTGCAACCTCCACCTCCTAGGTTAAAGTGATTCTCCTGCCTCAGCCTCCTGAGTAGCTGGGATTACAGGCGTGCGCCACCATGCCCAGCTAATTTTTTGTATTTTTAGTAAAGATCGGGTTTCACTATGTTGGCCAGGCTGGTCTTGAACTCCTGACCTCAGGTGATCCACCCTCCTTGGCCTCCCAAAGTGTTGTGATTGCAGGCGTGAGCCACCTCACCTGGCCAATTTCATTTCTTTCATAAAAAGCTGAATTGAATATGGCAAAATGAAAATATGTCTTATGGCTAATGGTAGGCATCATGTTTGTTATATATAGCATTCTCTATATTCTCTGTATAGTTTGAAATATTTAATAATAAAGAAATAACTCATTTAAAATCTAAAAAAAGACATACCATAGCTATTTGAAGTATTTTAAAAGGCAACACTTAAAAAAATAATAAAATGTTAAAAAGGAATTTCAATGACTCCCATTATAGAGTAGACTGCATACAGAGCCAATTAATGATTTATAATTTTTCAACACTGTATTTTGACTTAAAAACGGATTTAGCATCCAAAGTTTAATTAGCAAATTAGTAATTGGTTTACTTGTCTTTTTAAACAGCACAGTCAGTGAGAATGCATTCTCTCATTTTCTTTTTTTTTTGAGATGAAGTCTTGCTCTGTTGCCCAGGCTGGAGTGCAGTGGAGCGGTCTTGGCTCACTGCAACCTCCGCCTGCGGGGTTTAAGCAAGTCTCCTGCCTCAGCCTTCTCAGCAGCTGGGATCACAGGCACCTGCCACCACGACTGGCTAATTTTTTGTATTTTTAGTGGAGTTGGGGTTTCATCATGCTATCTAGGCTGGTCTCAAACTCCTGACCTCATGATCCACCTGCTTCAGCCTCCCAAAGTGCTGGGATTACAGGCGTGAGCCACTGCGCCCGGCCTCATTTTCTTTTTATGCAAAAATCCACTTGAAAAAGGAATAGGGATTTTATACTAACTCTAATTCTTACCACAGACCTCTCTAATGTAAGTTCAGCATGAACTTGCTTTAAGTAGGATAAAGTTGGCATTTTACATTTTTTTTTCCTCCAGAGACTTATGCAACAGACATTAACTTTCTCTATGGAACTAGATGGAAAAATATGTTAGTTAAAAATTTTATAATGAATACAGAGTTATATCTCTTCACTATGGCAATATTGAATCAATCAAACTTTACCCAAATAATGATATGAGAATTCAGCTTTACCAGTTCTACATTCCTGCCTTATACAAAATGTTGCAGGCAAATTTAAAAGTAATTGCCATTTAGAAATTTAATCTAATACTCTGCCCCTTCTTTTATAGTCCCCTTGTACTTTGTATACTCACACTGCAATTAATTTTTTAGTCTTCCAAAATTGCAAGGATGAAGTTCCTGACACTTTGTAGAGTAAGATTTTTTTTTTTTTTTTTTTTGAGATGGAGTCTGGCTCTTTCACCCAGGCTGGAATGCAATGGCGCGATCTTAGCTCACTGCAACCTCCATCTCCCGGGTTCAAGCAATTCTTCCTCCTCAGCCTCCTGAGTAGCTGGGATTATAGGCATCTGCCCCCATGCCTGGCTAATTTTTTGTGTTTTTAGTAGAGATGGGGTTTCACTATGTTTGCCAGGCTGGTCTTGAACTCCTGACCTCGTGTTCCGCCCGCCTCAGCCTCCCAAATGCTGGGATTACAGGTGTGAGCCACTGTGCCCGGCTGCTGAGTAAGAAAATTTGTAGATGAAAAACATGATTTTATGGAGTTGAGGGCGTGCAATTAGAAGTGAACAAATAAAAGTCATACAATTTGTTGTTCACAAAGTTAAAGCAATAAAGGTAATACATTCAGGGCGGCTGTTTGGCCATACGACTGCTCTGTTTGAAATTTAAAAGGTACCTCTCTCTGGGTGGCTACAGCACCAGCTGGACAGGTGCTGTACTGCAGGGCATAACCTGCCTGAGCATGCGTGGCTCTGAGAAGGATTATTCATAATATTTCACAAATCTTAAGAGTAATATGAGTATGATACAAACTGTTTAAATTTGCAACCCCTGCCCTGAAACGTTGTAGGATTTCTCTCCTCTGCACCTGCACTAATATGGATGCAGATTTGTTTGGCTTTAATGAAACAACATATACAGCAAGAGGCTTTTGACTTCCTCTGGGTCCGTGTGTCTCTTCAAATGGGATCTGTGAGTCAGGACTGTTGACAGTCATTTCTCACACTTGCCCATGGTTTCAAATATGATGCTTCCAGCCCAACAGAGCCTGGGCAGTGGAGGAGGAAGCAGGTGTCTGCTCAGGGCAGTCATCCATAGGGTGCTCAGGCAACAGGAATACAGAGGTGCAATGTAGATTGGTTGTGCAGATAGAAAACAGCCTTGAGTAGAGATAAATAACTTGAGGCTGGGTGTGGTGGCTCAGGCCTGTACTCCCAGCAGTTTGGGAAGCCAAGGCAGGAGGGTCTCTTGAGCCCAAGGGTTAGAGACTAGCCTGGCATCTCTCTCTCTCTCTTTCTCTCTCCACATACACATATGTGTGTGTGTGTGTGTGTGTGTGTGTGTGTGTGTGTGTGTGTGTGTGTGTGTTTGGAGTCTCACTCCCTTGCCTAGGCTGGAGTGCAGTGGTGCAGTCTTGGCTCCCTGCAACCTCTGCCTCCTGGGTTCAAGTGATTCTCTCACCTCAGCTTCCCGAGTAGCTGGGATTACAGACATGTGCCACCATGCCTGGCTAATTTTTTCTATTTTTAGTAGAGATGGGGTTTCACCATGTTGCCCAGGCTGGTCTAAAACTCCTGAAACCTCAAGTGATCCGCCGCCCTTGGCCTCTCAAAGTGCTGGAATACAGGCGTGGGCCATTGTGCCCCACCCTCTCTCCTAAATACTTTTGCAGCACGTCCTCATGCAGTCTCATCCAGTCAGCAGCCCCAGGCAACTGGAATTCTGAAACCGAGTGAAGTGAGGCACAGGCAACTTCCTCACAAATAATTTACTTTATTATTTAACATGCCTCCCAATCATTGGCTAGGATTAGAAAAGGATTTCACGCCAATACCTCCAATTCCAATCCAACACATGGGGCTCATTCATTCTTTCCGTATTTGTACCTCTCTTCCACACGATGAACCTGGCTCCCACTATCTTCACTTCAGTCCTTTGATGGACCCCTCCGCATATAACCAGTCTGCCCTGCCTTCCCCTGTGTAGGTGCCCTTCTTGCTCCGAGGGTATTGACACCCCTTGCTGGGCCCCTCCACAAAGACCTTCCCTTGCTCCAGGGTCCCATCTGGCTCCTCCCCGCAGGGATCCCTCCGCCTCATGTCGGGGCTCTGATGCACCCCACTGGCCTGCCCTGCGTGTGAATGCTGTTCTTGTTGGACTCAGCTCCCTGCTCTGGGCCATCAGGGCTCTTCCACCTTCTGGTGAAGATGCCTATCTTGTTCCGCTTTGCCTAGTAGCTTTAGGACTGAATGGTTTGAGATGAAAAGAGAAGGGAAGGGGAAGAAGAATTACAGGTACTTTTATTTTTAGAGACAGGGTCTCAGCCAGGTGTGGTGGCTCATTCCTTTAATCCCAGCACTTTGGAAGGCCGAGGCAGGCGGATCACATGAGCTCACGAGTTTGAGACTAGCCTGGTCAACATGGTAAGACCCTGTCTGTACAAAAAAATAAATAAAAATTAGCTGGGTGTGGTGGCATGCACCTGTGGTCCCAGCTACTCAGGAGGCTGAGGTGGGAGGATGGTTTGAACCCAGGAGTCAGAGGTTGCGGCGAGTTGAGATTGAGCCACTGTACTCTAGCCTGGGTGACGCAGCCAGAACCAGTCTCAAAAAAATGAATGACTAAAATAAAAAAGAGACAAGGTCTCATTCCGTCACCCAGGCTGGAGTGCAGTCACGTGACCATGGCTCGCTGCAGCCTCCCGGGCTCAAGTGATCCTCACATCTCAACCTTCCTAGTAGCTGGGACTGCAGGTTCATTCCACCACACCCAGCTAATTGTATTTATTTTTATAGAGATGGGGTCTCCCTGTGTTTTCCAGTCTGGTCTTGAACTCCTGGGCTCAAACAATCTTCCTACATCGACCTCTCAAAGTGCTGGGATTACAGGCATTAGCCACTGTGCCCAGCCTATGTGTACTTTTTAGTAATATAAACCTTAACCCCATTAAAGAAATGTTGAGCCATTTGAAAAAATAACGTTAATTTGAAACGGTGCTAAATTGTTGTCCTGCCTGGGGCATCTTTGTGTCACCGCTGAGCCCTGCTGTTAGACCCTCCCATTTATGTCTCCCTTCCTCCCTCTGTACAATGCAATCCCCAGGACATCGGCTTCTCTCAGCGTCCTTCATCTTCCTGGACTTCACTGCAGAAGTGCTCTGTGATTCACCCTCTTTTTCCATTTTCGACCATCCCACTTCTACTATGTTCTTCCTTTTCTAAATATGCCTATCAGGAATGACTTGGGTTTACTGGTATCAGAATTCTCAGGCTTGCCAAGGAGATGGATTGTAGTGAAGGTTTGTTGCTAGAATTTGTTTATCAGGAACTTGTGAGAGAGTTTCTAGACATGTTTATCCCTGAGTCTGGAGCTTTTTCATAATTAATTTTTTTTTTTTTTTGAGACAGTCTCACTGTGCTGCCCAGGCTGGAGTGCAGGGTGCAATCTCAGCTCACCACAACCTCCACCTTCTGGGTTCAAGTGATTCTCGTGCCTCAGTCTCTCAAGTAGCTGGGATTACGGGCATGCACCGCCATGCCCGGCTAATTTTTGTATTTTTTGTAAAGACGAGGTTTCACCTTGTTGGCCAAGCTGGTCTCAAACTCTTGACCTCAGGTAATCCTCCTGCCTTGGCCTCCCAAAATTCTGGGATTACAGGCCTGAGCCACCATGCCCAGCCTTGTTTTTTGAGACTTGGCATTCCGCCTGGCACATCACAGGTAAGTGATGATCTCCAAAAAATGTTGAATTTTTTTTTTTTTGAGTTGGAGCCTCGCTCTCTTGCCCAGGCTGGAGTGCAGTGGTGCAATCTCGGCTCACTGCAACCTCCGTCTGGGTTCAAGTGATTCTCTTGCCTCAGCCTCCTGAGTAGCTGGAACTATAGGCACATGCTACCATGCCCAGCTAAGTTTTGTATTTTTAGTAGAGAACGGGTTTCACCATGTTGGCTAGGATGGTCTCGATCTCTTGACCTCGTGGTCCGCCTGGCTTGGCATCCCAAAGTGCTGGGATAACAGGCGTGAGCCTCTGCACCTGGCTAGGAATGTTGAATTGTAACAAATTATCTTGACAAGTATTATGCCCTACGTTTGAACACCTGCTGAGCTAAAACTGGAAAAAGTGTTGATTCCAGTCTGCTGACTTTTAGTCGATTGAGTAGCTTGTCCTTTTGTGTGTGGGAACTAGTCATCCCTGGCCTTATTAATAAAACGTGGAGCAAAGACCCTCTTCTGGAAAGGACAGGTGTGAGCCAAGCGCAGTGTCTGACTGTGCACATGGGGGCTGTTGCGGCAGTCACCATGTGTCTGTTTTCTTTTTTCAGCAGAGGTTTTAGGTCCAGATCCAGGCCATGCTGTTCTGTACGTCACTGGACACTGGAGCAGTGGGCATCCTTGCTCCCAGGTTAGGAGTGCAGACCTCGAGTCTGGAGACACACAGAGGCTGCAATCTTTTCTTTCCTCATGCTGGAGGACAGGCCAAGGAATTCTGCTTGGAGCAAAGGGATCTGGATGGGATTATGACTGACCACACACGGAGTTATTAAAGACTCAATAACCTGCTTGGCCAACATACGAGCACAGAAATGTGTTCTGATGTCTTTGGGGGCTAAGAACAATTTTACATTCTGTGGATGGAGGGAGGAGTTTTCCCTGAAGGGAGTGGAAAGTCCAACTACCAGTCATCCTGAAAAGAGGCTAGACTTGAAGGAGGAAGTCAGGACATAGGAGGTGGGCCTCAGCCTGAGCTGGAAGAAGAGCTTGCTCCTTTCTCTGAGGCCTCTGGTCATGTAGGCTGGGCTGCCTTCCAGAAACCTCCTGCCGTGGTGGGGTGCCCTGGGCCACGTGACCTTAAGACAGATGGGAATGGACCCAGAATAAGGTGCAGTCTTTTAATGTGTTCTCTGTGTTGTATTTCTTTCCTATGATTTCAGAAACACACACACACACACACACACACACACACACACACACACACACACACACACACACGTTTTATTCTAGTCACCTAGAATGGAAAAAAAAGAGATTCTGAAGCTGTGGTAGATTTAATCATCTGTAAAATAGGAAAAATAGGACATACGACGTCAGGTTGCTGTGTGAGTTGTGTGGGATAGCCCATTTGGGTCTCTTTTGTCTTGCTTCGAGCACTCCATTCCAATCAAACAAAACCTGTTCTTGACTCCATGGTTCCTTATTTTGATAAGCATGCTCATGTGTGTCTTGCTGCCTCACAGCATTTTGTTATCTGGTTCATCCAAAATTGTAAAGAAACGATGACATAAAATAAAATGATGGACTGTCAAAGTGGGCTGGGCACGGTAGCTCACATCTGTAATCCCAGCACTTTGGGAGGCAGAGGTGGGAGGATCACTTGAGCTCAGGAGTTCAAGACCAGTCTGGGCAACATGGGAAGACCTTGTCTCTACAAAAAATGCAAAAATTACCGGGGCGTGGTGGTGCTCACCTGTAATCCCAGTGACTAGGGAGGCCGAGGTGGGAGACCCAGGAGGCAGAGGTTGCAGTGAGCTGAGATCGCACTACTGCACTCCAGCCTGGGCTACAGAGTGAGACCCTGTCTCAAAACAAACAAACAAACAAATGAAACCCCCCAAACCCTAAGAAACTAATGTTAAAGTGAAAAGAACTTTAGAGATGCTCTGGCTGAGTTTCCTAATAAGGCTGTGTTGGTTTTCCAATGGGACGGTTCTTTGTTGTATGGGACTGTCCTTCCATCACAGGGCATGTAGCAATTCCCAGTTCTCTTAGTTTTTTTGATGACCAAAAACACCCCACACATTTCCAAATGTCCCTGGGAAAGGAGAAAATATTGTTCCTTTTGAGAATCACTAACACCTTCATTTTCACTAGAAGATAGGCAGGCCTAAGAGGTCACATGACTTGCCAAAATGACAAAGTAAATTAAAGAGCTAGAAAAAGAAACCCAGGTCTCCAACTCCTGCAGGTGAGTCTTATTATCCTCCATTGGGTTAGAAAATGAAAAACCTGACATGCTTGACACTTCCTGTAAGATACTCCCCTCACCCCCAACTTAACACTAACTCAGGGTTAATCCATAGATTTCCTGATATTTCTAAAATTTTCTAATTTGTTTCACCTCAGGGACTATAAAAGGTGAGATTGAAAAGTGAGAGATGATGCAGAAATCTCTAAACATTTTTGTGTTATCACCCAACTCTTCCCTCACTTTGAACTGTGTGCAAACACTTTAACTTGCCCAACCCTACATTCTTTGAGTATGACCAACTTCATCAGAGGAATTTTCGTACAAAAATATACAATGTTGACAGAACATTTTATCCTAAATGTATTACTGTTAAGGGCAAATTCTTTGAATATCTGACTGTAGAAGTTAAGGATAATTACAGTTTGTGTAAAATGAAATTAAACATCGGGAACTACTCTTCATAAATCGAGTACATTAACTAGTTCTTCTCATCTGCTTAGTGGGAATCATTTTGACCTGTTGAACTAGCACACACAAGACTGCTTTTTCTTATGGGGAGTGACATGAGAACTATTCTCTCCTGAAATATTCTCAGTTCTGTTTGTTCATGTTTCCAATATACTTGTAAGCAAGGAATAATTATGAATGAAAAAGATGGACTCTACCAACAAAAGTGAAAATCTCTCTCATTGTAATATACATAGGCACCTAGATAATTCATAACATGCTAATATTAAACTTTTTGAGATTATTTTAGAAAAATGCATTCAAAATATAGACATTCTTTTAGAATTATCTTTCTCTCACATGTGAAAGCATTTCTTTTCAACCATCAGTTCTTTTTCCTTTTAACTGTCATAATTCTTAATCTAACTCAGCCATAAAATTTAGAATAATTTTTAGAATTTATTTAGAAAGTCAATGCATGTGAAATTTGGTTGAGTTCATCTTTTTTTTTATTTTTCTTTTTTTAGAGACTGGGTTTCACCATGTTGGCCAGGCTAATCTCGAACTCCTGACCTCAAGTGATCCACCTGCCTCGGCCTCCCAAAGTGCTGGGATTAAAGGCGTGAGCCACTGCGCCTGGCCTGAGTTCATCTTTTTAAATAAATCAGAATGTTCACTTAGCCTTTATGGATCAAAAATGTTTCAAAATCAAGTACTGCATTTTATAATCAGTAGAAAGTAGACTTCTCCATATGTGCCTTTACTTAGAGGAATATCTAGATAATTATTAGCAATTAATTTTATTGTTTATATTTATATGATGCATATTTTCTTTTTTTGTATGAATTATAATTTTTTTTTTCTTTGAGACAGAGTCTTGCTCTGTCACCAGGCACCAGGCTGGAGTGCAATGGTGTGATCTCGGCTCACTGCAACCTCCACCTCCTGGGTTCAAGTGATTCTCCTGCCTCAGCCTCCCAAGTAGCTGGGATTACAGGCATGCGCCACCACACCCAGCTACTTTTTGTATTTTAGTAGAAACAGGGTTTCACTATGTTGGCCAGGATGGTCTCAATCTCTTGACCTCATGATCCCCCCACCTCAGCCTCCCAAAGTGCTGGGATTACAGGCGTGAGCCACTGTGCCCTGCATGAATTAATTATAATTATACTCTGATACATTTACTGCAATCATAAAATAACCTGTAGTAAAAAATAAATGTACATTTAAAAATAAAATATATAATTGCATTGTGTGTAATACAAAGGATAAATGCTTGAGGTGATGAGTAACTCATTTACTCTTGTGTGGTTACATCTTGTATGCCTGTATCAAAATAACCCATATATACCATATATATATATATACTATGTACTCACAGAAACTTTAAAAAAATTTAAGTAAGAATAAAATTGTAACATGGGAAAAATATTCTTCAACTTACTTGCTGTTTAAAGCCACTGGAAAAAGAGACTACAGATGTCATTCAACTCTGTTACCAGATAGTATATTGTTACCATCTTTTACCTACACCCTCGAGTAAGGTGAGATAGGTGAAAGTTGGTGGCGTAATAACACTTCATTCAAGGCACAATAATTTCAACACATTAACATTTTTTTTTTTTTAAAAAAAGTTAAGTTCACACGTAATCTTAAAAGAGAATTTTAAAATTTACTACATTTTATTACATTTATTTTATTACCTAAATGTATAATTGGTAAAACAATTTACTACTAAAATTCAGATTGTTTTCTCTCACTGTAATGCAAAATATTACTCTGAACATTTACCTCATGCATATATGATGCATATTTTCTAATTAGAGAAGTTGTCTGAATCCCAACATCTACCCTATGAACTCAATTTACATGTTTGGATACCATTTGACAATGAAGCTAAGTAAGTTAATGTATTCATAGAAATGGGAGGTTTCACCTACTTAATGGCAATTATCAAGAGGCTGTAAGGTATTTTTCCTCTTTAAAATGATAGTATGCAAATAGCCAGGGCATAAGAACTATCAGAAAACCTTTGGAAATTTTACACCAAATGTATATCTAGGAATTTATAGAAGTGAATGATTGTAATCATTGATTGTAATCAATGATTGAATGTAATCATTCAATCACCTAAGATTGAAAGGTTCATCTTAGGAGGCCACACGTTCATTCTAAGAATGATGTTAAGTACTCTGTTTCTCAAACTGGGTGTCATGATCCTTTGGATTCCAAGGATATCTTCTCTGATAACGATGAGTTCTCCATACGAATGTTTAAAATCTACATTTGTATTTTAAAATAAATCTTTAAAAATGTCATATCAGCATGTTATAGATCATCTGGGTGACCATCTCATAACTGAGTACTGGCAAGGATTTTTTTTTTTTTTTTTTTTTTTTAATGGAGTCTCGCTCTGTCGCCCAGACTGGAGTACAGTGGCGTGATCTTGGCTCACTACAACCTCTGCCTCCCGGGTTCAAGCGATTCTCCTGCCTTAGTCTCCCGAGTAGCTGGGATTACAGGCACGTGCCACCACACCTGGCTAATTTTTGTATTTTTAGTAGAGACAGGGTTTCACCATGTTGGTCAGGCTGATCTCGAACTCCTGACCTAGTGATCCATCCACCTCAGCCTCTCAGAGTGTTGGGATTACGGGCATGAGCCACGGCTCCTGGGCCACTGGCAAGGATTTTTATGCCCCTGTTTGCATTTGTGTTTCCAATTCACCATCAAATACTACTACTCTATCATGGGCTAATAAGAAAAGACCAGAGATATTTTCACACCAAATGGGAGGCCAAGAAAGGACTTGGCTCTTCTTATCCCAAGGTTTTCTAGTAGATTGAAGGGATAAAGTGGTGGGAGAATTAAGTCATCACAACACATGCAATAGCGTAGCAGTGCTGAACTCCAAAATACTTGCAATGTAGCAGTTGTATTATATTCACATTGGGTGTAGCAGATCAGCGTCAGAAAAGTATCATCTGTCAAGTTATACAGGTTTGAATTATATTGGTTTTGTCATTTCATTTGAATTGCACTAAAATTATTGTGGATTTATAATTTTATAAGTGCTATAAATCCAAGGATCATTATCCCTGGTTTTGTGTTGGTACACACCTAAGTAATGTGGCAGTAAAAAGCATTTTAAGACAACAATAGATGGTTTGTGAGAGCTTTTCTATTAAACATTTTTATTTTTTAAATTAAAAGTCATTCTTTTGATACAACAAGAAAGTGATCCTTTTGAGAAACAGTGCTCTGAACATTTTGAACTATTTCTTTAGAAATTGCCTCTATAGTGCATCTTTTTAAATATTTTCAATAGGATAACTCTTGCTCCTCCAATCATGGATGTGTTAAAGCCACTGCAGCAGACATCTTGTATTTGCCTGCCCAGTGCCCATGAAACCTTCTGCCTTCTGTGTTTCTTTCTGGAATGCAATCTTGGTGGAACTGTCAATCACAGTGCCGCATCTCCCTCATCCTCTATCCCCTGGCCAAGGGCTGGACAGGGGATCCAAATGATGTCAGCCAGACTCTCGCTGGAATTTGAGGCTTGAAGTGGAGTGACACAAGAACTGAAAATAGTTGAAGCTGATTCATCCCAATGGTGGCGGCCCCGAGAGTCTGTCCCAGAATGAGAGTCTGTGATGTCATTCTCTGGTTTTGACTGGAGTCTGTCTTTCTCAAGACTGGCTGATCAGCAGTTGCTTTAATTCTGTGGCCACTGGTTACCTTTCAATGAATCCTGTTATTTTTGGTTAATTTAGCCAGAGTCGGTTTCTGCTACATGCAGCTGTTGGCAGAGTCCTAAAGAGTAGACATCTGGCAAAAAAGGCTTAGTGACAGTGCTAGGGTATTTTGTTTGGGTTCACCCAAATATATGGAACTGAAGTAATAAGAATTAAAAAAGATGTGTAACCATTATTGAGGCTCCTCATCTGGCTGCATTCTATCAACACTGTTGAAAGAGCTATGGTGTCTACAGCTTTAGGATCAAATAGAGCTGGTTATCTCACTTACCAGCTGAGTGTAACGTTGAGTATGTTACTTGGACTCTCTAAGCCTCAACTTTGTCATGATTTCCTCATGAGGATAATAATGACATTATTGTGAAGATTAAATGAGATATTATACATAAGACACCTAGCAAACATCAAAAAATAAAGTATTGTTGTTATTACAGTTTTGATGTTTGACAGTCACTGAGCTATATGCTGAGGATGCAAAAGTAATAAGAGAAAAGAAATATAAATCACTCATATTTTTCTTGGAAAAATTGAATTTGTTTAGAATAAGTATGTTCATATTCTGCTTCAACTGAAACGCAAGATCCCCAAGGGAGTGCTTAATTAATAGCTGAGTTGGAGTAGAAAAGAGAAATTCCTACTGGCAAAGTAGGGGAAAAGACAGTGTTTGGAAGCCAAGGAATGACAGAGTGGAGATTTTACGGTGAAAGTTATATAATATGATCTTTTTTATTGACTCCACAATATTTATCAAAGACTACCAAAATTTCACAAAATGATCATTGTAGTTCGATTTTAAAAATAGAAACTGAGAATGAGTTTAGTACCCTGGTTGCTGTGGTTACAGAATGGAAAATCCAGCATATGTAAAATGCAAGGAACAGTTGTCATCTGTTATATTTCTAGTGTGCTACATGGGACTATTGAACTGAGGGAGAGCACCTTGTTATTATTTATGTTAGTTCATTTATGTTCCAAAAACAGACACGAAGCAGGATTTTGGGACTGGGTTGCGTATATGTTCAAGAACACAGAGATTATTTCCTTCACAGGGGTAAGGGGAAAATAGGATGTGGGTAATTCACGGCACGTGGTGGCATCATGGTTACTCAGATCATCCCTGCAAGTTATCAAGCCATGAAGTGCAGATGGAGGGAGAGGTGTGGGAACATCCAGTGGCTACGGGACTTAGTGGCTATGGTGATATAGTGGTGTTTGTAAAGATTGTGGAATCACATGGCTTCTTTTGACAAACCTAGATGGTACAAGAGAAATGAAAAGCTATGAATGCAAAATTAAGAATACACATAGGGAACCAGAAGGCCTCATGGCAGCTTTGAGGGAATCCTACATCTTTTGTAATTGCAGGATTGATACAGCTAAGGGTCAAGGGGGAAACGTTTCAGCACCAGTTAAAGGCTAAAACTCGCTAGACTTCTTAACCTAGGATAGAGGCACTGTTGGGGCTGATTTAGACATGAGCCGTGGGATGAAGACATTTGAGCAGATATGGACAAAGCTGAGAACTTGGGACCCGTAAATTCCTCTTAACTCTCTTGCTAGCACAGAAACAAACTTCTCTGCAAGAAGTCTTTTAAATGGGAACACCTGGCAGTTGGCTCCCATGCTAATGGTACTACTCATCACCTCTAGGCCTATAACAAGAGTTAAAACCCAACAGAGTCCAGATAGAGAGGTACAAAGCCTGGTGGCTGGGGAGAGAGCCTATGCACAGAGTTACAATGCTAATCTGTGTTGATGGGAGCTTGGGGAGCATACGTGAGTATGGATTTTAAAGATGTTAGACCAACAAGGATATCATTGAAAACCCTTTTGCTCAAATTTATTAATGTAAGAGGACTCATTCAGGATTCTGGATTTAATGTGTTGGTTTTAGCTCCTAGGAGTCAAATTAATAGTGTGCTAAATTGGCTGATCAAAATCTGGACTCAGCCATGGTGTGACAGATTGCATTTTCCAAAGTACTGCATTTGGAATATACATCCAGGTCCAATGCTTAGTCCTAAGGCTAAGCCAGTTCTGCTCTCTATTGTAATATGGTTTGGAGGATTCTTGATCATTTTGATATGCCATAGTTGCTAAAATCATACTAATGGACCTCTTGGTCAGGAAGTAGCAAACTTCTCTGCGGCCTTAGCAAGACACATGTATGCCACAGAATTAAAAATAAACCCCAAGAAAGTTTAAGGCCTTGCGATCTTGTTGTGTTTCTAGAGTTCATTTAGGGATATTTCTTCTAAATTAAGAGACAGGTTGTTGTACTTTCCCTTGCTCAGAATGAGGCCCAAAGCTTGGTGAGCCTCTTTAAATTTTGGAGGTACTTATACCCCATTTGGGTTACTTTGACTCATTTAGTGGGCAACCCACAGGGTACTAGTTTTGAATGGGGCCTGAAATAAGAAATGGCTCCGCAGCAGGTCCAGGCTATGGTTCCAGTTGCCCAGCCCAGTCCAGGCTATGGTTCCAGTTGCCCAGCCACTTGAGCTTTGGGACCTGGCAAAACCGACAGTAGAAGAAAATACGTTAGGGGAAAGGACCCTAGTGAAATAAAAGCAAATGCTATGTTTATTACACTTGGATACGCTTCCTGCAGTCCAGAAAGTAAAAATTGCATTGCTGAAATATCCTTTGTCTCAGTGCTAATTTTTCTTTGCGGCATTGAGCATCTATTTCCAACATCTATTTCCAGCAGGCTCCTAACACACTTTTAAGGGTACATTCATATTGACTCTAGGTACAATGTTGCACAGAAGATCTCTGGATCTTGTTCATTTTGCTTGACCGACTTTCTGCCTGTTGATTAGTAGCTCCCCATTTCCCCCACCCACTTTTTACATGCATGTAAATTCTTTCTTTCAGAAAAGTAGATCATATAGAACATGGAATTTCATAACTTAAAATTTTAATTAACTTGATACAATAAATTAATTAACTCATTATTCTTCAATGTTATTTTAAACACCTGTTTTGTGTTTTGTTGTATGGACATCTCATTATTTACTTACTATCTTAACTTTTGAATATTTAGGCTATTTTTTTTTTTTTCCCGAGACAGAGTCTTGCTCTGTCGCCCAGGTTGAAGTGCTATGGCACGATCTTGGCTCACTGCAACCTCTGCCTCCCGGGTTCAGGCAATTCTCCTGCCTCAGCCTCCCGAGTAGCTGGGATTACAGGCACACACCACCACATCTGGCTAATTTTTGTATTTTAGTAGAGTTGGGGTTTCACCATGTTGGCCAGACTGGTCTCAAACTCCTGACCTCGTGATTCACCCACCTTGGCCTCCCAAAGTGCTGGCATTACAGGCGTGAGCCACTGTGCCTGACCTATTTAGGCTATATTTAATGACTAACTACTAGGAAAGATTTTGCTGATCAACATATTTACATTTTTATTTTATTATTTTATTTTATTTTTCTTTTTTTAGGAATGAAAGAGAGAAAGAAAGGAAGAGAAAGAGGGAGAGAGAATGGGATTCTTGTTTTATTGCCCAGACTAGAATGCAGTTTAAAAATGGGTATTAAAAACCTCTTTTATGCCACTAATTGTGCTTAACAATGGAGACAGGAAGGAATAGGGGATGAAAATAACAAATAAGTAGCCAACCAATATTTTATTTAAATCTGTGAAATGCTATGCAATTGCTGGGGAATTTTTTTGAGTTTTTTGAGTTCCTTACATATTCTGGTTATCGAGTTCCTTATAGATTATTATCAGTTGAATAGTTTGCAAATACTTTCTCCCATTCTAAAGCTTGTCTCTTTGCCAATAGGCATATACAAAATATCCTCAACATATCTAATCACCAGAGAAATGCAAATCAAAACCACAATGAGATATCATTTCACTCAAGTTAAAATGGCTTTTATCAGAAAGAGAAAATAACAAATGCTGGCAAAGATGTGGATAAAGTAAAACTCATACACTGTTGGCAGGAATGTAAATTGGTATAGCCATTATGAAAAACAGTATGAAGAATCCTCAAAAAACTAAAAATAGAACTACCACATGATCCAGCAATGCCACTGCTGGATATGTAGATCCAAAAGAAAGAAATTCAGTGTATTAAGAGATATCTGTACTCCTATGCTTATTGCAGCACTATTCAGAATAGCCAACATAGGAAATAAATACAAGTGTTCATCACCAATGAGTGCATAAGAAAAAGGGGAACATATACAAAATGAAATATTATTCAGCCATAAAGTAGAAAGATATCGTTTGCAATAACATGGATGGAACTGGAGGACGTTATGCCAAGTGAAATAAGCCAGCCACAGACAGACAGATACACATGTTCTCGTTCATATGTGGGATCTTAAATTATTTCATGAAGGTAGAAAGTAGAACAATGATTTGCAGAGGCTGGTAAGGGTGGTGGGAAGGAGGGGAGAAAGAGAGGGTTAGTTAATGGGTACAAAAATTCAGTTAGATTGTAAGAATAAGATCTAGTGTTTGGCAGCACAGTAAAGTAACTGTAGTTAACAATAATTTGTTGTGTATTTCAAAACAACTAGAGTGAGTTTGGAATATCCCCAATATAAAAACATGATAAATATTTTAGGTGATGGGTATCCAGATACCCTAATTTGAGCATAACACATTGCACACTTACATCAAAATATTTTGTATACCCCTTAAATATATACAACTATTATGTACTCATAAAAATTAAAAATTAAAACAATTGAAATTTTTAAAAAAGGCAGGCAGCATATTGTCACTTTGAAAAAAGAAAGGTAAGGGAAGCAGTCTAGGTAGACAGAGAAAATGAGCTCGCTGCATTTTATGAAACGTGATGTCCTTTTACCTATCTAGTGCATTCTACATTCTACCTATGCATCAGTTCTAAGTTTTGAGAAGTTTGTTTTGGTTATTATATTGATATATATAGAATTAAACACCTGTGATTAAATTAGAAAAAGTCATTTGCGGGCGCACTTCATGGTAATCTTTAAGTCTGATTAAATAACTAACAACTTTAGAAAAACATTTCATTTCATGCTTCACAAACTATGAATACTGAGTAAATCACCTTGAAAATGATTATTGTAATGTGAAGAAAATGATATTACTAATTCTATCATTGTGTTCTAAGTTAGCACAAGTAATTCTTTCTTATGAATTATATATGCCATTTTCTAAAATACAACTGTGATTCTCTGATGGCTGCACCTGTTTTCCTGTGTCTGAGAGCAGTTCAGGCATTGCCTAAGGAATCTGTACATCCACCGGCAAGACATGCTGCATGAACTCTGAGTAAGTACTTCTCATATTCAGGATATTTAGTAAGTGTGCATCTGCCTGACAAAGGAACAACTTAGAGAGATGGCAGTTTAAATCTTTAACTTAGATAATCATTTTCTAAAGTAAGCAGCTGATATATCATGCACCTCAGAATTGCCCTTCTCATCTGAACTGGTGAGATCAGCCAGTTATATACATTATTTAATTCCAAATTACCAGCACCAGTCACAAAATTTGCAGGGCCCAAAGAAAAATAAAATTCAGGACTCTATTTGAAAAAGCAGGATAAAAGCTTTTTCTTTATCATTCAGTCTTTTAGATTTACCACTTAATGCCTTGCTCCATTTGGACACAGGGATGCTTACAAAGTGAACTCAGACCTTCGCCATCCCTGGAGCCTGGCCCTTTAACTCAGAGCACATCACACGACTGCAGTGTTTTTGGGCTTCCCACTTAGACAGAGGGAAGCAGCATCTGGGAGGGAAAACAGGTGGCCAGGAACTCATCCAGGGAACTGTGGAACCACCCGTGAGGAGAAGCACTGAGCTACTAGTCACGTGCCATTGTTCCATCGGGCTTAACTTTTGAAACACAAATTCAAAGATAAAACAATTAAAATCATCAAGATGATGACTGTACAACATAATAAAAGCCCACGTACCAGAGAGTGCAGTTATGAAGGTGGGGTTCATGTATGGAGAGGATTGTGGTTTTGAAAGGGGTACTTCTGAGCACTGAGCACAGGGGCCTGTGCAAATGCACTGGCCACAGACTTATGAAGCTCATCCTGCAAGTCTGTCCCAAATCGATGATTTAATCTGTCCCACTCCAAATTTTTACATTAAAATCTGAAATAACACCAACCAGACACTCAGTTTAGGTTGGTATTATGCTTTATTGGGAGTGTTTTTTCATTCAAGAGTCACTACGGAAGAATAATGTGCATGAAAGAAAAGTAGTACAGGAACAATAGCAGAAAGAGTGCTTTAAGCTATTTATAGACCAAATCAATATTTTTATTACTAAATTACAAACACCCACTTGTTAAAGTTTTTACAATTTTACATAGAAAAATAGAATTTTTTATTAATCCTTGCAACCCTTTCCCTTTAAAATAAGGACATAATATGTAAGGTCTATCTATAATATATAAATACTTGAAAAATGAATTTGGTGAAATTCCCTAAGAAAATTAGCTATAAATATTAATGAAGATATAGAAGTTCTGTTTTCCATGAAACATTGGCATTCACACAAGAAAAAGATACTGCTTTTATTACTATCTGAAACTGCGTCTCTTTTTTCACATATGTATATTGATGGGGTTGAGAAACATGCTACTCCAAAATATGGCTCCTTGTCATACTGGGTATTTTAAGGTGAAGAAATTTAAGAAAAGCACAGAAAAAGGAAGGTGTCTCTGACCTTCTCCTATCTCCTGACCTTCTTCTGAAGCAGATTATAAAGTCCTTATGTGAGAGATGCCCCCATACGCCAAGGAAAGGAGCACTTATTTCTGAAGACAGAGCGTCACAGAGGAGACTCTAAAGAGGCTTTGCTCTATTTCCTCTAGTTTATGACCATCAGATCGTATTTTGTTATTCACTCACGCTTCTCTAAAGCTGTTCACATTTTCATCAAAACTAGCATAAAAAATATCCAGGTCTACCCATTTCTTCTGGTATTCATTTATTTATAAATGCTATGTCATATATATATAACTTATATTTTAAAAATTTGTATGTTTTTAGACCAGGCATGGTGGCTCATGCCTGTAATTCTAACACTTGGGAGGTGGAGTTGGGCAGATCACCTGAGGTGAGAGTTTGAGACCAGCCTAACCAACATGGAGAAACCCCCTTTTGACTAAAAATACAAAATGAGCTGGACATGGTGGCACATGCCTGTAATCCCAGCCACTCGAGAGGCTGAGGCAGGAGAATCACCTGAACCCAGGAGGCAGCTGTTGTGGTGAGCCAAGATCGAACCATTACATGTCAGCCTGGGCAACAAAAGCAAAACTTCATCTCAAAAAAATAAACAAATTTGGTTTTTTTTCTTGTTAATCTCTTGTTAATCTTATTAGTCTTTTGTTTTAGGAGCTTCAGCCAAGAACCTAAGAAAGGGAATAGAAAAATTATTTTTCTCGCTATGATAGGTCCATGTAGAATACCATCAGTTTTTTTAAAAAGTGTCAATTATTTTGCCACTTAATCAGTTGAAATAAAATGTTAACATAATATTTAATAATTATGGAAATTATATTTTATGAAGGATATCATTAAGGTTACTATGACATAGTAACTTTTTAAGGTATTAATATCCTTATGTAATTATTCAATATGTTTTGTAAAAAAATGTTGAAATGTTTATCTTAGAAGCCTAGCTCAAACTTAATTTGTGATATTTTTCAACCTTTTGAAAAAACTATAATATCGTTACATACATTTTGAGATTAAATATCAGAGTCAGAGTCTAGCACAGAAAAGGTGTAAAACGAAAACCTTTTTTTCCATCTCTTAGATACAAGTTGAAAATATTATCATGAAAAATGCTTTCTAGAAATTCTTTTCTATTGCCTGGTATGGGCACAAATAAACCATTAAGTTTGTTAAGACCATCCCCATTACTCATAATTAAGTGTAAATTCCAATCACTTACACGATTCTCTTTCTACAGGAATTAAGCAATATTAATTAAATCATTTATTTGTTTGTTTACTTATTTAAATTATGTGGAAATTCTATAGTATTTCCTTAGTTATGGGGTAACATTGAACTTTTTATATAAATTGATTAATTAGCAAATGCTGACAAACTCTAAATGCAGTGCCTGCTAGAATGTGATGTTTTTGGAGTCTAGGGCTCATAATTAAGTTCTATCCCACAGTAGCTCTAAGAATCTGTACAAGATAGTTTTTGAGACACAGTTTTCCTTTCTGTAAATAACAACAACAGGAAAGGATAGACATTGATATCTACCTCCCAAGGTTGATGAGGAAAGTAAATGAGCACATAGGTACAAATGAATTTGCAATGTTCATTTATTTCCCCTTTATAAAGAGACATAAATAGTTAACAGATATAAAATTTTTGTAGATAAGGCCACAGGAATGCTGCACAAGCTACCCAAGAGCTTGATTCTTGAAAAGGACCCCAGGCTACTTGGCACATCTCAGTAGGAGAGCTGTCATACACCTTGAGTCCAATCTCCAACAACTAAAGGAGGTCACAGTAGCAGATTTGCCAAGGAATGAAACTAGAATCAAACTTTTCCTCTTGCTTTTTCCTCTGCTATTATTAAGAATACCAGCGTGTGCCATTTTTGCAACCCGAGTCATAAATACCCTCTAATATTTAATTATTCAGGGTAATATACTACAGAACATAAAAAGTCCTAAAGCATAAATGCTAAAAGACCCAATTTAGAAAGTCATCAGAATACTGTCATTTTCCATGAGCATGGAAAAGCACACTAAATGCAAACACTTACTGCTTCATCTGAGGAAGTGGGGGATTCAGCTGTATAAAACAAGGATGTTTCCCTAGCTCCCCTTGATCCTCACTAATGTGTGTTCAGAGGTTAATTTTTTGTGTTTTGTGAGTTTTTTTTTTCTGAAAAAACTCTGCCTTCAGAATGTTTCCATCAACCTAAGCTAAGCAAGAATTTTTTTTTATTCATGATAATGATTGTAAATTGTTTGCTCTAAAGCCAAAAATCTTTTTGAAAACTCTTTTATCCTAAATTCCTGTTTTCCTGCTCCTCCTTTTAATTTTCTTTTTATTCACTGATGTGCTGCTTACAGAAACTATTGCAGCCAGATTGGAAAATGCTGTGAAATGAATGTCTGTGATATTTATCCCTCCTTCTGGCAAAACTTCTTTGTGTAACTGCATTAAACCCTGTGGAATCTAATGTTAACATGTGTGTATTCTACTGAGTTCCTTTGGAAATGAGGCATGCTAGAAGAATGGCATTATTTTTTCATGGTGGAATGAGAGTACCTTCAATCAGAATAGAATTAAAATGTGAACATTCCTCCCCCCTCCTTGTTTAAACATTTTTGTCAAACCATTTCATTTCCATTTTTAATTTATTACTCGAAAAAAGTGATAACAATACTTCTCTCTCTAATATCCACTGATGCTTTTCAACCATTAAATGCATTAGACAAGCAATCAAATGCTGCTTTCATTTTTATGAAATGCATTTCTTTTTTCCTCTGGCTTTCAAATAAATGACAAGATGCCTTCCATGAATCAGGAAGCTGGATTTTGAGGGCTGCAATTTTATGAAATTAATCAGGTTAACTTGTCTCCCTTACCAAAGCACAGGCAGGGTTAGAAGTCAAAAACTGTTTGGTCAGCCATGACTAATCTGTTGAATACAATTACTTTAAAGTCTGGAAAAGGAATCTGGGATTTTCCTGTGTTATTAAGGCCACTGAAGCTACTGGACTTGGGAAAACAACTAGCTGTCTATGCAAGAGGATGTCTCTATTTTCCACTTACTGTTTTAAAGCATTGTACTCAAAAGATATTAGAAATAAAGCAAAATAAAATATATTCAACTTAAATTTTATATTGTTTTCTAAAATGCTTTTATTTTTAGGCAAACATGAATAATGTAAGATCTAGGATAGGAAAAATGACTTTCTCAAACTACAATAGAATGGTGTTTCTATAAATCTCTTGAAAGCACATTAATGAAATCTCTTTAAATGGTTCTGTTTTACTTGAGCAGAATAAGATTGTTTACAAGTTTAATTGGCAGATGTCTAGGATATTTTTTACTTAACCTGAGAATGGGTCAATTCCTTATCACCTGCCTTTTTTTTTAACCACATATTACTCTTGTATATTAAACAACTGAATGATCAGCAGTCTTTATTACCATTAAACTTGTAATTAATTAGATATTTTGGGTACCTTAACATTGCCAGGATATTTCCTAAATAGTATCTAAAAACATATTGTTTTATCTCCAAAAGAAGTAAACTATACTATTGAAGTGCCACTATCATACTGTATTCAGAATTAAATATAATAACTTCCATAATTGTAAAACCAAAAATAGTTTCAATGTTTGGTTCTCAATTTATCTTTGATTCAGAGTCTAATAGAGTCAACTTAATATTTCTTCTTTTACTTCCATGAACAATATGCAAACAAATAGCACCTATGATTTGCATATTTTAACTTTTGCATCATCAATCAACACTGATTTTAATAGATCCCCAAATAAACTTAATAAGACACTGTGGTATGTATAATGAATATTGTATGTATAATGAATGTTGTATGTATAATGAAATAAATCAGAAGGCCTGTTTTTCAGTCCTGGCTTTTTCACTTCCTACTTATATAACTAGTCTAGATATTGAAATTTTCTGGTTCTCAGATTCTCATCTGTCAAATATAGATTCAGATAATAAAACATGGAGCAGTGCTTCATAATAAACTGTAAAGGACAAAGCTAATAAGAATAGGGAAAGGTGAGCAAAAAGGAAGGAGCAGGTGGGGAACTTATACACATGAAATTCAAGTACTGCCTGGTAGCTCAAAATTGCTAAAAAATATCAAACCTGAGGTCAGTAAATAATTATGTTTAAGTCTAAAACAAAATATACAAAATAAATCATAATAGCAGTTTTAAATTTGTATTATTTTTGAGAAAAAGTTGCATAATAGGCTTATTTAACCTCTTATTGATAAATGTTAACAAGCACAGTGTCCAACATATAGATGGCACTCAATAAATATGTTGAATAAATATATTGAATAATAAAATTCATTTGGTTATTTTTATTGCCTTAAAGGTATTAAACTTGATGAGATGTTAAACATTATTTACATCAAGTCTAAGAAATTTTCTGTTTGGTCTGGTGTTAACCTCTGTTAATTTTTATTTATATGAGAATCAAGACTCCAGTGGGAGCAGCTACAGTGGGAGACAAGGCCACAGAGGGAGCTTAGACCTGCATTTATAAGATCCTGATTGCCCGCTGTAGTTAGGATGTTACCACGTAGACAGTAGGGAGAGACCTTTTGTGGTTTTACTTGGAAAGTAAGCTGGTTAGATTTACAGTTTAGAAAGATGTCTCTCCAGGGGTGTGAAGAATGAAATGGAAAGGAACATCTGCCTCAAGACTTGTATGTAGCAAATACACTTGTACCTTATTATTTTCAAGTCACTGTGATTTGGGGGCTCTTATTCACATGGGAACCTAATGTTAACTGATACTAATAAAAATTTTAACTGACACTGGGTAAGAATCTTAACTGATACTTAAGAATCTATCCTCAAGTCAGGCTAGAGCCTGTGATCTAAGTCAAAGCCATACACAGATTACATTCCTTTGTTTCAGAGGTAGGCACTTGCTATAGCAATATCTATATAATATAGCATACTTTCAGCTACCTCAAGACCATTGTTCTTCCAGAAAAATTTGAGTGAAAAAGGTACAAAGATGATGTAAATCCAAAGTCCAAAATATCTAGTATATTTTGACTTAAATGGAAAAAGTTATATGAGCTTCAGATAATGTAAAATTTTCATGTGAAAACCGTATGTGGTTTGAAGGGATGGCGCTGAATAACCTCAGGGTTATGCTATTAAAACAAATATTTAGAGAACCATGGAACATGTTTTGTGAGCATCGAAGACTGTAAATAAGATAGTCCGATGTGAACTTAACAAATTCCGGAATTTGTATAAAACCATGGTATCTGGTGGCTAATTAGGTCACACATTTTGTGACAAAGCATTATCCATCAAGCTAAACAATCATCATACATCCATTCCAATCAGCTCTTCTGGGTGGTTGACCAGTCTGTGAGAAAGAGAATAAAGAAGTTGGTAGTTTTTAAGATATGGCAGAATTTTTTTTTAAGTACTAATAATATCAGCAAACATTGAGTTCATTAATAATACATAGGCCACACTTTAACAGTCTATCTGAAGTAATAATTACTAATGGCCACAATCACGTTCAACCAACACTGAATTATGCATTCTACATGTCAGATACTATTGCATATAGTCCAGATACAGTATTAAACAAAAGAGATTAAAGATTACTGACTTTTGTGATGAGATTATATGGGAAAGGAAGCTAAATCAGAATTTAGGAGGGTTTTGGAGTTTGAGTGAGGACAATATATCTAACTTACTTAATTTGAACCATGAGCTATGAAAGGCAGAAAAATGCTTCTCAGATGAGAAGAAATATCTTAGCAGTTTGGGACGGTTAAAAAGGAAGAAAAAACAGTGCTTGCAATACTTCATGTTTTGAGTTTTCCATATTGCTTAAATTTGAAAAAATTCACTTACTTGTCAAATCTCAGAGACAGGATATGGCAAGTATATGATATCCCTATGCTTGTTTTTTAATGTTAACGTATTCTTTAATCCTTGAATTAATATACGATTATTTAAAATCCTTGGAAAATATGAACAGCTTTAAAAAAAGGATATAACATCAATCTGACTCTCAGAAGCATCCACTGTATAGCTTTCTTATATTTTATTACAATTTTTTAACCTTTTTCTTTTATTTGACCTAATTTTCACTGCATATTTTTATAACATATCAAAAAATCACTGTAATAGAATTATTTGATGGCTATATAATTTATACATTATAAAGTTATGTTTCTTTTTAAAGAAACATAAAGTTAGTCTTTTTAAAATTAAAGTATATATCATAATATAAAGTATAGTAACAAATATCTTGGACATAGGATTTCAGCATTTAAGCAGTGCTGAGTTGGTATGGTTCACTGTAAATCTCCTTCAGACACAAGCACTCTGAGTTGAGAGCTGGTGACTGCCGCTTTCCCTCCCTCATTCATCACTCTTGACATCCAGCCATTTTCTTCACTTAGAAAGTTCAGTTATGAATAATAAAAATGACTTTATTATGGTTTCTCCCTTAGTGTCATATTTGCTGACAGGTTTTGAGATTGAATTAGGTTTCCATAGAGATGTCTCTTGATTGTACCGTGGTGGTCTGTCCTAAAGCTCAAATCTCCTCACTCTACTAAGGGATGATGTAAGCTGCCAGAACTGAGACATTTGCTTTGGTGTATAGTATGCTGCATCATCTCCCAGGCGATTCTATGGCTCATACCAGGTCATGGTCAGAACTACATCAATGTGTTCGGGTTGTTGCTGATACTTGCTGCATCATTTTGAGTACATGTGCTTATTTTTAAGTAGAAAAATAGCTTTAAAAAAATCCCTTCTTTGCACAGACCATAACCAGAAAGCAAATTTTTTGGCCTATAATCTTTAAAATATTTAATGTATATTTAAAGTCTATCTAAAGACGGTTCATGTATTATCAGAAGGGATTTTTGTCCATTGGTTTGCTCTTCACTCAGTCAACAAAAATATATCTAACTTACTTAATTTGAACCATGAACTATGCAAGGCACCAGAAATGAATGTTGTATTATCTTATAATTAAAGAACTCCCAAATCCAATAATAAAGATAGACATGCAAATAAATAGAAAAGATGCAAGGGGTGTGTGTGTGTGTGTGTGTGTGTGTGTGTGTGTGTGTGTGTTCCAATAAGTCAAGTACTCAGAGGCATGGGAATTTAGAAAAGGTAGTAAATGAGTTGTATATCTTTGCAAAGAGAAGATGATATCTGAATTTTGTTCCAAAGTATTTGTAGAAATTTACAAGGCAGAGGCAAGCAGGTAGAGCTAGTCAGTGAGAACAATGTGGGCAATAAAAGGCATGAAGATTGGGTTATTTGTCTTTTTGAGTTGTAGGAGCTCTTTATATGCTTTATAAATCAATTCTTTATCAGATATGTGATTTGCAACTATTTTCACTCTTTCGTTAGATTGTCTTTTCATTCTGTTGATCATTCCTTTTGTTGTACAGAACATTTTTAGTATGATACAGTCTCACTTGGCTATTTATGTTTTTATTGCCTCTGTTTTTGGTATCTTAGTCAATAAATCATTGCCAAGACCAATGTCAAAAAGCTTTTCCCCTTTTGCTTTTGTCTGGGAGTTTTACAGTTTCAGACCTTATGTTTATGTCTTCAATCTATTTAAAGTTGATTTTTCTGTATTTTATAAGACAAGGGTCCAGTTGCATTCTTCTGCATGTGGATACCTAGTTTTCCCAACATCATTTGTTGAAGAAACTAATATCTACATCATGGATTTAATTGATCATGTATGAATGGATTTTTTATGGCTATTTATTCTATTCTATTGGCTTATGTTTGCCTTTCTGTCAGTGCTATAAAGTTTTAATCATTGTGGCCTCAGAATACATTTTGAAATCAGGAAGTGGGATGACTCCAGCTTTGTTTTTCTCTCTCAAGACTTTGTAGGCTATTTTGGGTCCTTTCTGGTTTCATATGAATTTTAGGATTTTCTTTATTTTATCAAATGTAACTCAACAACAAAACAATAACCCAGTTTAAAAATGGGCAAAGGACTTGAAGACATTTTTTTCAAAGACAGACAAGTGACCAATACCTGTAAAAAAAAGATGCTCGACCTCATCATCAAATAAATAAAAAGTACAATGAAGTATCACCTCACACTTGTTATGTTGGCTTTTATCAAAAAATCAAAATAAAAGAAGTGTCAGTGAGGCTATGACAAAATTGGAACCTTTGTACAATGTTGGCAGGAATGTAAATTGGTGCAGTCATTAGAAAAACAGTATGAAGTCCCCTCAAAAAATTAAACATAGGACTACCATATAATCCAGCAATTCCACTTCTGGGGATATATCCAAATGAGTTGAAATCGGTAAGTCAAAGAAATATCTGCATTCCAGTGTTCACTGTAGCTTCAATCGCAATAACCAAGAAGTGGAAACAGTTCAAGCATCCATCGGCAGACAAATGGCTAAAGAAAATATGGGACATACATAGAATGAACTATTATTCGACCTTTAAAAAAGGAAGTTCTGCAATAGAAACAATAGGGACGGAAAATGAGGAGTTGTTCAATAGGTTATAAAGTTTTAGTTGTGTTATATAAATAAGTGCTAGAGGACTTTTCTACAATATAGTGCCATAGTTAACAATACTGTATTGTGCACTTCAAAATTTGTTAAGAGCGTAGATCTCATATTATGTGTTCTTACCACAAAAAGAGAGAGGGGGAAACAAAACAAAAAAACTTTTTGACACATGTGTTGTATATGTCTATTGCCATTACTAGTGATGGTATCATAGAGTTTGCATATGTTCATGTTTACCAAATTATACACATTAAATATGTGCAGTTTGTGTGTATCAATTATACCTTAACAAAGCTATTAAAAATTAATTGTGTAGAAGTGTTGTTCTGATGGCTAAAGAAATTTAAATGTTCAATATTGTCTGGCATTTAATAGGTATATGAACCTCAAAAAAATAAAATATGTCATGAAGACATGAAGTATCTTTATTTGTTTGAGGACACTGAAAAAGTATTTTGTTTTTTTGCAGATCAGGTCCATGTTAGAGGATGGGAGGTTGAGATTGCATATATAAACCGGGAGAAGACTGTCAAAGTCTTTGGGTTATGATCAGGCAATAATGAATGACATAGTTTTAACTAATTTTCTAATTAGCCTCACAGGAATACAAAATTAAGTATATCCACTGAAGACTACAGTGGTAGGCAATGTCTGAGCAGGAAAAGGAATCAGTCAAACTTGTTCTCAGATTATTTTCTTGCTCTTCCTCTTAAATTTGCCACATATGTGTTTCTTTCAAGTATTTTTTGACTGTAATCGAAGTCCTAAGAAATGTAAGCTGCAGCAACTCTGACTGCAACCATTTAAATTTTTCAAAATAATTTTGCAAACCTTTGTTTATCCTTTGTAATTTCCTTCTTACAAAACCTCAGGTGAATATGATGAGTAAAGTGTATTCCTCTCCCCATACTTATTGGGTATTAATTCAGGATTCAGAGTTCTTGAAGGTAGGTGTTAACACCAGCTTCTCTTTATGTTCAATTAGAGACAAAGTCAGAACATCAATAAATTCTTTATTTTACTAATAACTGATAATTTTCAAGGAGTGAAGATTGAAGAAATTGTTGCCTAAAATACTGTAGAGACATATCAAAATAAGGAAAATATGAGGGATTAAAATGAATAATAATTTATATTAAGGAAAGAACAAATACATTTCAATAACTAGCACAGTTTCTTTAAGAAAATTGTTCTAGAATTATATTGTGTAGTGCTATTTTATAAAGACCTTTCTATAATCACTGGAAACAAGAATAAGGGAAAATTAAGGTTTATTTTTGAAAATTAAAATATATATTAAGATTGACTGAACTATATATGATATTATTTCATTTACGTGATATGATTAAATGAGGCAAATTCCTAAAGATCAAAAGTAAATTACTGGTTGATTTGGGCTGGGAGTGGGAGGATGAGACTTAACTTTTAATGGGCTTTCTTTCTGGGGTGATAAAAATATTTGAAAATTAGATTGTGGTGATGATTGCATAAATGTGAATATACTAAGAAACACTGATTGTACACTTTTAAGTGGTGACTTTTATAATATGTCAATTATATCACAATAAAGTTGTTTTATAAAAGTGGAGTAGCAAGAGCTCAGTCATTCTAAATTGTGAATTTTATTAATGCAAAAGCTTTATTTGGAAGGGGTGTTGGAATTGAGAAGAGCTACAATGAAAACCTTGTTTCAAGTATTATATTCAAGATTGCCACATTTGCTATAGGTTTTTCATTTGCTTTTCTTGAAATAGTGCCTTTTTAATGGGTAATTTCATCCTGTGACATTATGTTTGTTAGCCTGTTTTCAACTTCCCTTTGTGATCTGGCTGTTGTGAAATAGTATTTCCAAACTTTATACAAGCTAAGTAATTTCTGGATTCTCAGAGAGGTAAGATTGCTGAATTTAGGACTCGGATGACAAACATCTTTAATTCTTCAAGTTGGCGTGAAGGAGAGCAGATAATGCTGCATTTATAACTCTTTACTTGTGTCTCTCCTGATATCACTTTGCCCCAGTGATGGCATTTGCTCATAGTGATGACGGTAAAGAGCCATGCTTGAAGGGGTTTTGAAATACAGTATTTTATTGGAGAGTATATTTAGCATAGAACTTTGTGAAGGTTTGCCTTTGACTTGGGCATGACAAAACATGCTGCCTACTTCCATGGTGCCATGTAGCATCAGCAAGTCAACCAATGTCCTAAAATCCTGCAATCTGGACTGAGAAGTGTTGTATTTATAATAACTAGACATTATTAACAGCGCCTAAAGATGAGAGCAGCCTAACACAAATGTGAATGTTAACTTTTAACTCTTTAAAATTATTTGCTGTTAATTCTTGCTGTGTTCACATCAAAATGCTGTTATCTAGTCATGACCATCTGTTTTCAAAATTAAAGCAAATGTGAGTGGAGTAACTTAAAGAATGGATACATAAACATTCTGGTTTTATTAATATTTTTACATCAAATTTTAAAACATTTATTTTTTCTTAGTATTCCAAACTCTGAAATAAAAGAATCACTAATATTTTGTCCTTGTCTTCATGCAGTCACTATAGAGGAGAAGATAAAACAGGTGCTTTGAAATAAGTTTAAATCAAATATTCTACCTGCCAGAATTTACAATTAATCATGATTATATTAAACCCATTTTTTTTCATTGTCTGGCATTAATAAAAGGGCCATCATTTGGGGAATTGTCCATTTGTAGAGATAAGTCCATAGGTCATTTATTTTTAACAAACATTTAATAATCATCTATTATATACCCAACTCTATAATTAGCTGATTATAGCCTTGTGGAAAAATAAGGCTTTTGTGCTACATTGAGGATTACAGTTACCAGAAAATCAGTGAAATGGAAGATCAGAGTGGGATGATTCACTTAAGAGAAAAATTACAAAAAAAGAGGGAATTAAGATGATTATTAAAAGTGGGTAGAAATAAAAATCACCACTTTGATAATAAAAACATAATCCACACAGAGAGAAGACATCTGCAACACATATATGACACAACTGAATGGTTCAGAATATGTCAAAACTATGTGTATCAATGAAAAAAAGATAAAAGGAAAGTAATAAAGTAGTTGAATAGGCAGTTCACACTGAAGGAAATCCAAATGGCCAATAGGCATGTGTTTTTTTAATGCTCAACTTTATTAAGCAACAGAAAACTAAAAATTAAAAACACAATATGATACCACTACATACTCTTTAGAACAGATAAAACAAAAGCAGGCAATGGCTGGTTTTGAGAAGGAGGCAGTGTGGCTGTAACTTTGAAATACTGCTGGTGTCAGGTGTAAATTTGTATTAATACTTTGGAAACCTATTTTAAGTATCTACTAAAGCTAAACATAGAGACACAAAACTCATGGAGTCCAGTTTTTTTGGTGTATAACTAACACCTAGATATCTTTACCAAAGCTGAGGTACTGAAAAAGTGTTTACAGCATCACCGTTTATAATAGCCCTAAACTGCAAAGGCCACTATTGACCATATCTATCAACACTGGAATGGATAAATAATTTCCATAACAGTAGTATATCGCAATGAGAATAACAATCAAAAACCACGTGCAACGACATGGGTGAAGATTGTAAACACAAGATCAGTTGAAATAAGTTAGTTATAAAGGACTATGTACTCTTCATGTGTAAAACAGACAAAACTCATCAGTGGGATTAGAAATCAGGAAAGAAATTATCTTGAGTGTGAGAAATAGTGACTAAAAGGCATAGGGGCTTTGGAAATGTTGGTAATCATTTCCTTCTGGATTTCAATGCTAGTTACATAGTATGTTTAGTTTGAGAAAATTCATTGAGTTGTAAACTGATGATAGATGGACATGAATGCATGCACATTGCCATTCAATAAAGGTTTTGAAAAATAGATAAAAGAGGTTTTTAAAAAGTAAAGTGGTTAATTTTTGTATTAAAGAATATGTTTTACAGCCAAATAGTTCAGGAAAAAATGTTTTTTAAAATAATAATAAAGATGAAATACAGAACTTTTAAAACTCTAAAAACTACCCCAGAATTGGATGTTTTTCACAGTTTATATAATGTAATCTGCTTAATCTGATCTATTCTAAACAGCCTTTTACCACTGTTATAGTCCAAAATCAACCACTGTTATTTATACATGAAAGAGACTTCCAAGGGACATTTGAATCATCAAATACAGACTAAGATGTGTTCGACTTCATGTAAGTCTATTTAGTTACATTTTCTCTCTTTAAACATCATCAGAGGCACATGTGATATCTAAGGGAAAATATTTCACAGATTATGTTCTGGTCATGCAAGTGTTCATGACCCATTATTTATATTTTAAAGAGATTTTATTTCATTTTAGAACCATATAATTTTGTTCTCTAATTTCTGTCTTCCTTATAATTATACTGTGTCATAACTACAACATACATATTCCAAATCAAAATATGCCAGATTTCATAAGACAGAGGATATCATTCAAACGTCTGGGGAAAGGGTGAAGAATAAAGCATCCAGGAGGTAGGCTCTTTAGTCTTTTGCAGTCATGATTATTCCTCAAAAAGGAGAAATGATCAACATAGGCATCCATCCTAGGAAATGATGCAAATTTGGGGGGAGGTTTTACATTGTTGTTTGATGGGAAAGTTTAATGAATTTAAATTTCAAAGTAGAACCATAAAAGCCAGTGGGTGGCAGAAAGTGCTACTTATTAATTATCTAATTTTCTTGATGTTAATAAGAAAGGAAATACTTTTGACAGGTAATTGATAATGACTTCTACAAGTAATAAAATGCTTAATTAAGAATTTCTAAAATGCATTATATATACTTCTTTGTATTCTTCACTTGTTAACACTAAAACAAAAGTTAATCTTTGATTAATCAAGGATTTAAAAATCTTCCTTATTTTATGTTACATATAGCGCACAGGCTGCTTCTGCATCTAGTTTTGAAAAGCCTGACACCAAAATCAGACAAAGACATGAACACACAGAGAGAAAACTACAGGCCAACATCTAGAACATAGACATAAAAATTTTCAACATATTTACTAGTAAAGTAAATCCAAGAGCACATCTAAAGACATTAAATCATGATTAAGTAGGATTTATCCAGGGATGCAAGACTGGTTTAACATAGGCAAATCAGTAAACATGACCTATCACATCAACAGACTGAAGGGCAAAAACATATGATCAGCTCAATAAATGCAGAAAAGCATTTGGTAAAATTCAATATGATTTCAAATAATAAAAACTTTCAACAAACCAGGCATAAAAGGAGCATACCTTAACATAATAAAGGCTATATGTAACACACCCACAGATAATATCACATGGAAAAAGAAAAGCCAGCTTTTCCTCTGAGAACTAAAACAAGACAAATATGCCTTCTTTCACCACTGTTACTCAACAAACTAATGGAAGTTCTAGCCAGAGCAATTACGCAAGAGAAGGATATAAAAGCCCTCTAAATTTATAAACAGGAAGCCAAATCAACCCTCTTACCAGAAGATATGGTCTTACATTTAGAAGATCCTACAGATTCTACCAAAAAAATTCTGAGATCTGATAAATAAATTCAGTAAAGTCTCAGAATACAAAATCAATATAAATAATCAGTAGCATATCCATATATTAATAATAAACTAGCTGAAAAAGAAACCAAGAAGCCAATCTTATTTATAATAGTTACAAAAATAAATAAATAAAATACCTAGGAATATATTTAACCAAGAAAGTGAAAGACTTCTACAAGTAAACTTACAAAACCTTGGTGAAAGAAATTGAAGAAGACATGAACAAAGAGAAAGCTATCCCATGCTCATGGTTTGGAAGAATTAATATTGTTAAAATGATGATACTGCTCAAAGCAACCTAAAGATAAAGTACAAATTTTTCAAAAATACCAACATTATTTTTCATAGAAATAAAAAAATCCTAATATTAATATGAAACCAAAAAACAGCCCAAATAGTCAAAGCAATTCTGAGCAAAAAGAACAAGACTGTAAGCATCATATTACCTTAACTCGAAAAATATGTCAAAGAGTATAGTAATAAAACAATAATCGCAGGCCAGGCATAGTGGCTCTTGCCTGTAATCCCAGCATTTTGGGAGGCCAAGGAAGGCAGATTACTTGAGGTCAGCTTGGGCAACATAGTAAAACCCAATCTCTACTAAAAATACACACACACACAAAAATGAGCCAAGTGTGGTGGATTATGCATCTGTATCCCAGCTACTTGGGAGGCTGAGACAGGAGAATTGCTTGAACCAGGGAGGTGGAGGTTGCAGTGAGCTGAGATCACACCACTGCACTCAGCCTGGGTGACAGAGTGAGATCCTGTCTCAAGCAAAACAAAATAAAACAAACCAAAAATCATTGCTATTAAAATGGACACGTAGACAAAAGGAAAAGAATAAAGAATCCAGAAACAAATCCATATTTAGAGCCAGTTGATTTTTGTAAAACATGCTGAGAACATATATTGGGGAAGATGCATTATCTTTAGTAAATGGAGCCGGGAAAACTGGATTTTGAAATGCAGAAAATGACACTAGACTCCTTCTCACCACCACACACAAAAATCAACTCAAAATAATGAAAGATTTAAACCTATGACCTCAAACATGAAAGTTACTAAAAGAAAACAGGAAAAATACTTGAGGACATTGGTATCAGCAAAAATTTTATGGCTAAGACCTCAAAAGCACAGATGACAAAAACAGAAACAGACTAATGAAACTATTTTAATGTAAATGCTTCTACACAGCAAAGGAGAGTCAACAAAGAGACAACTGGTTGAGTGGGAGAAAATATTTGCAAACTATTCATCTGACAAGGAAAATAGTGAGAATATACAAGGTACTCAAGCAATTCAACCAGAAAAAAAAAATGCCATTAAAAAGCTGGCAAAGAACCTGAACAGACATTTCTCAAAAGGAGACATACAAATCGCCAAGATTGTTTGAGCCCAGGAGAGCACACTGAGCAACGTAGGGAGACTTCATTTATACAAAACAAACAACACTACCACAAAAAACAATGATCAACATTGTTGATAAAAAACAAAAAAGATAAATCTCAACAAAATATAGCTTGATTTAAAATAAAATTTTGATTTATGTATAATTTTTATGTAACTATAAAAATATATTAAGATATATTTAACAACATATAAAAACAATTCTTTACAAGTAAATATTTTTAAATTAACAAAACTAATCCATGTAATTTAAACACAACTATTTGACAGTATATCCCAGTGGAATGCATCTTAAAGACAAAAAGAACTGCAAATATTTTTAACAGTTTTTAATATTTGTATCATTGGTAGACTATTCGTATTGTTTTTCCTGAGTCTGTTGTGTATATGATGTGGGATGAAGAAAAAGACAGTGTATGTATAATTTCTGATTCTATCATACTTAGGATCCTGGAGAACTGACATCACTCATGTATGACACAGGAGATAAAAGTAGAAGATAGAAAATGTTAGTTTAAAACTTTGTAGGCCTGAATTTGAATTGGTAGTATCAATATGAACTCATGTTGATTTTTTTCTTAAAGCACAAAACCTAGCTTTGTCAATATAAAAAGTATAAAATCAATAGCTAATCTAGAAGCAATATGCACCTTGTGAGACTGTTCTCTCCAAATATCATTTCCCATGAAAAGAAACCAGTGTTCCCTTGGAAATGGATAATTCCAGGTCAGAGGCAAGAATACACCAGTAGAGCCTGGAATATCTTGTTATACCAGATAGCAAGGGACCTATTAAACACTACTAGATTTGGATCAAAAGAACTCACTAAACTGAAGATTTTGCAATTGGAAAATGATTGGGCAATTAGACTATCAATAAGGATATTCACTGAAATGGATTGAAACACATCAAATATGTTTAAATGCATGAGTTCAGAGTGTTACTTAAAACATAAAGCTAATTGGTCAACATTATTGGAGGATAATAAGAAACAAAGTAATTTTATAACGTAATAAATAAAGGGAGAAAATCAATTATTTATGCTATTCCTATATAAACTGTACCCTTGCATAATGAAATAGAAGGGATAGTTTCTCTTTATAGTAACATTTCATCGTATTAACAAAAATGAACGATTAAATCACATTATCAAGTTTTACAATCCCTAAATAATAGATCTAAACATTTATGCATGACTGCTAATATCATGAGTGAGAGAGAATCAGGCATTTCCATTATGTTCCTCTTTATAGAGACAGTCTTTGAGATATAGTTTATGAGGTAGTTCTGCCAAGGAGAAGAAAATTCAAATCTTTATCTGGGCAAGATTCTACTGCCAAATACATTTAACCAAGAAAAAAGGATCCTGTTAAACTACACCTTGGGGATGTAATCAGCAAAGTTCAGGCCATGAGAAATGTATGAGTTAAACAATCCAGTTTCCTCAAAATATAGACTACAAGAAATACAGAGAAGATAGAGATTGATTAAAAGAGACTTAAAATACATATGAAACAATAGATATGGAAGGGTCTGAGTCTTCATTTTTAATGTATAATAAAATAATACATTTTACATGTGTAAGACAATTAGAAATGTTAACACTTAATATTTTATGCCATTAAGAAATTATCACTAATTTCTTTAGAAAATGTGACTTGATTTGATCTTCCTCCATTAGTACATGAAAGTATAGATGAGACAGTTTTGGTCAGTAGTTAAAAACGGCTTAGGAGGGTATGGATATATTGTATAATTCTATTTTCATATATATTTGAAACTTTTATAATATTAAGCTTAAATGTTAGACTTCTCAATATTCTTTTAAAACCTGCCTAACAAATACTATGTTCTATTTGTTAAATACAATTAATAGTTGACTGGAAAAGCTGATTTGCCAGTGGCAAAATATTACAGTCAAAGCATTCACAGTGATTGCCCTTCCCTCAGATACTAAGTATGAAACTTAAGTTCAGGGAAGTTAATGATGGAGTTGATGAAAGGCAAAACATTTAAAATATGTTTGCCTCATTAAGTCTTAATATTTCCCCTATACCAGCTCTCCAAAGGAAAGGAAATTGAATATATATGTCACGTGCTTTTTTTCTTTATATACCTCCACCCAACCAAGTAAGTTACTATAACACATTAGTCCACTGACAAGGAAACACGCTCCTGCAATTCCCCTACCTTGGCCATAACAGTCACTATCTTACTCACTAGCAGTGCTGAAATCTACTGGACTTCAAGGCCAATATCACTTCTCTTACATGCTAAATAGCCTCTCTTGGAGTTTAGGTTGAAGAGATATGAACTCCCAAGACACTCAAAATATATTTATGTCTGGACTTACCCACATTTATTTGAGTCACACCATTATAGTATTGTCCCTAAATCAGAAAAACTATCCAACTATAGAGGACACTAACTACAGAATGTTAGTGATGAAATTACTTCTTATGGCATATAAACTCAATTAATGTTTGCCCAGCAAAGAAAATATATATAGAAAAAAAATGTGGCAAAGTTTTTCTTAAATTTTTATTGATTTAGATTATAGTTCCTGTAATCCCAGCACTTTGGGAGGCTGAGGCAGGTGGATCACTTGAAGTCAGGAGTTCAAGACCAGCCTGAGCAACATGGCGAAACTCCGTCTCTACTAAAAATACAAAAATTACCGGGGAATGGTGGCACATATCTGTAATCCCAGCTCCTTGGGAGGCTGAGGCAGGAGAATTGCATGAACCCAGGAGGCAGAGGTTGCAGTGAGCCGAGATGATGCCACTGCACTCCATCCTGGGCGACAAAGCAAGACTCCATCTCAGAAAACAAAAAACAACAAACAAACAAACAAAACAAAAAATATATATATATATAGTCTCTGGAAACAAGTTTTCATAAAAGCCTATATGCATTTTCCCATGAAATGTTTCACAGCAAAAGAACATAATGCCAACTCTAAAAACATTTAAAAGGACAATCAGTAAACAGCAAAAATAAAGCATATGAAGTACACGTAAAAGCTGTAGGTATTTCAACAATATTTATAGATATACAGCTCCTTCTTGCCTTCCCAACAAAAATTCTTGAATATTAATATTTAATAACAGGAAGTCTAAAATCCTATATTTCCGAATTTAACATGCAAACAGATCACATTAAAAATGATAAGTTGTAGCTAAATAATTTAAATGAATAGTATTCTGACAAACAGGAGTATTATTCTATAAAACCAGGATGATAAAAATCCGAATCAACAATAAGCTACATGCTATAGATGTTTCAAGTAGTGTGTTATTCAAGTTCTCTTTGATGATCTTTTTTAAGACCAAGTTGAAATGTTTTCTTAAGCCCATGTGAGTCTATGTGCTAACAGACCCATAAGCAACCCATATATGATTCTCTTAACTGTTTTGAATTTTTGTTCCAGCATTTTTCTTTCTCATGAAGCTCACAGGAAAATGATAAGTACAAATATGCTAAGCACAGCAAATTGTATGCATGTAGACACAATAAAACACTGTCTAGCATTATGTGTTCACATTGAAGCTGCCAGGAGGCAGTATCTTTTATTGAAACTTAATTCTGTTGTTTCCCACATTTTCATTTATTTGCACCCAGTGGCCAACAAATAAAAATGGAAAGTATAGAAAATAAAATTTGGGTTTAGATCATTTAAGTGTTTTGACTGAGACTTTGTTTATTAGATAAAATTTGAGAAAATTATGAGTACAAATCAGAAAGATATTTTCAATTAGCAAGAATCTGCACACACTAAAACCCACTTAGATTCTCTGGGAACTGGACATAATACAATAAAGCCTTTATTATCTGTAACCCCAGATAAATGATTATTTTTGCTAATAAGTAGTTTCAAAATTAGTAATTGGTTCTGGCTCTAGGGAAGGAGGACCTGAAGATTGTTTTTTTTTTCATCTAAAGAAGCAGCATAATAAATTTGCTTAAATTTCCCATTTCTGTTATATTACTAGACCACTGGTCATGGGAATAATGTCTCTGAATTTTTCCTATGGGCCTTATAAATAGAGGTGATAATGTACAATTTACCACATTGTTGAAACATTCAACCTAATAGACACATTTCGTTTCAAAAGCCATGCCATGAGGAAAAGGCAATAATTAAATAAACACAGGAAAGTCATCATTTAAAAATTCAATATATAATCATATTTCTAAATTAAACTGGATATTAAATAAATCTTTGAATATCTGGGTTTTTTGATCATATATATATATTTCAAATATATATACACATACACATATGTACACATATATATAGTCAACCTATATATATATATATATAGAGAGAGAGAGAGAGAGAGAGAGAGAGAGAGTCCTATAGAGAGAGTCCCTGAAAACAAGTTTTCATAAAGGCCTATATGCATTTTCCCATGAAATGTTTCAACTACATATATATTTGAGGATAGAGTCCTTACAGAGATAATAAAGTTAAAATGAGATCATTTGAATGGACTGCAATGCAGTATGACTCATATTCTCATAAAAAGTGAAAATTTAAAGACAGACATTCACACAAGAAGAACACCATGTGAAGATGAAGAGATGAAGGTAGAAATCGAGGTGGTGCTTTCACAAGCCAGAGAACACCGAAGATCGCCAGCAAACCCTCAGAACCTAGGAAAGAGGCTTGCAACAGATTCCAAGCCAGGGAACACCCAAGATCGCCAGCAAACCCCCAGAAGCTAGGAAAGAGGCTTGCAACAGATTCTTTTACACCCCTCAGAAGAAACCAGCCTGTTGGCACCTTGAACTGCTAGCCTTTAGAACTGTGAGAATACATTCCTGTTGCTTAGACCACCCAATTGTGTTGTTTTATTACAGTTGCCTTAGCAAATGAATATATCATAATTTATTCATTTTTTAAAATTTTATATAATGTTCCTTTTCTGTTCAAGATTCCATATTACATTTAGTCAGCATGTCCCTTAGGCTGCTGTTGGCTGTGACAGTTTCACAGACTCCCTTTGTTTTGAATGACTTTGACCATTATGAGGAATAATGGTCAGGTATTTTGTAAGGTGTTCCACTACGGGCATGCGTCTGGGGTTTTTCTCATAACAAGACTACAGTTATGGACTTTTGGGAAGAAGAGCACAGAGGAAGAGTGCTATTTTCATCACACATAACAACATGAGTTTTACATGCTGTCATATGATTTATTACTATGATGTTAATCTTCATAAACTGGCTGAAATTGGTTTTGCCATGTGTCTTCACTGCAACACCACTCTTTTTTATACCACTTTCTGCAATGTGGAAGTTTCTACACGTTGCTCATACATAAGAAGTTGAGAGTCATGTTTGTGAGTTGAGTGTCCGTGAGGGCATAATACAGTTGACCCTTGAACAACATAGGTTTGAACTTCATGCATCCATTTATATGCAGATTTTATTCTGCATCTGTCACTCCTGAGGCAGCAAGACCAACCTCTCCTCTTCCTCATCTTCCTCAGATTACTCAACATAAAGACAACTAAGGTGAAGACTTTTGTGATGATCCATTTCCAAGTAGTGAATAGCAAATCTATTTCTTTCTTATTATTTTCTTAACAACATTTATTCTCAAGCAATTACTAAAGAAAAAAAGATAAAAAAGGGAAAAAAGTAACATTTATTCTCTAGCTTACTTTACTGTAAGAATACAGTATATCATATATAGAACATATAAAACATGTATTAATCAACTATGTTATCACTAAAGCTTCCAGTAATCAGTAGGCTATTAGTAAAGTTTTGGGGGAGTCAAAAGTTATATGTAAATTTTTGAGTGTGCAGAGGCTTGGCACCCCTAACCTCCATGTTAAGAGTCAACTGTATTTACATAAGTTATTTGGAATTATTCCTTATGGGAGATTTATCTCTTCTCCCCTATTTATTTATTCAGAAAAGTATTTGTGTCAGTATAGATTCAGTTATTTATTTTATAATTTGGGTTATAACCCAATATTACTTTATGCTGTGGCCCAATTTGTGCCATATTTGGCCATTAGAACTCTTTCAGTTGGCTCCTGTGTCCCTTTACGAGCTTTCCATCAACATTTTGTTTTGTTTTGTTTGAGTATTTCTGTACTTTTGGCACTACAAGATGCTCCAGGCTCATCGTGTATATTGCTTGTCCGATTCTTTGAATTAGCCGTTCTCTTAGGATTTTTTATTCATTTTATCAGAAACAAAAATTTAGACACTGTAGATACTCCTTGCTACTAAGATGCCATTGCTTTTAGGTTCTGTCAGCTGACAGAGCAAAGTAGTGTGTGTGTGTGTGTGTGTGTGTGTGTGTGTGTGTGTGTGTGTGTGTGTGTATTCTAACCCTGCATATACACAACTATAATTATTTCTATGTCACCATATGTATATAAATTAATTTAAACATGAGTTCTTACTGATACGTCCAACTTTAATCCAACAAAACATGGCTCATTCTACCCTCCTCCACTTGCTAATCTGTAAATTCACTGTGGCAATGAGACATATGACTCCAATCATCCATCATACATTTACTTAATTATGCAATTGAATTATTCACATGTAGTAATATCAAAATCAACTTACACCTTGTTAAGAAACAACTTTATCGAGTACACATATGTAGGTCTTTTTGCCTTTAGACTTAGAGACTCTAGACCTATACAAAATTACTTAGGTTAGCACTTTTACACACACGCCATTCAGAGAGCAACATTATTTCATACATTTGTATTAGAGTTAGGTTCTGTTGTCATATTATGCATTCCTTTTGGGATCCCCTAAACTTCTAAATGATTTGTAAGAAACAACTTTACCAACAAGTTTATGTATGCAGTTCTTTTTGTCCTTAAAGACTCTAAATCCTATCCAAAATTACTTAGGTCAGCACCTTTTACACACGCCCCCTTCAAAGAGATTGTTTCTACTTAATTTAGATTATATTATTATGAATTCCTTTGGGATCTCCAAAACTCTTAACTGATTTTTAAATTTATATACACTAAGGTTCACTCTTTGTACTATAAAGTTTCATGAGTTTTGACAATTACATAAGTCCATCATTACAATATTATAAAATTTAATTACTCTTTCTAAAAGAAAAAAATTCTGTGCTTCATATGTTCAACCTTGTATATCTCTTCCTGAACCCATAGAAGCCACTTACATTTTTACTGTATCTATATTTTTTACTTTTTAATATAATGTTATATAATAGGAATCACATAGTATGTAATCTTTTGAGACACTTTTAAGAGTTTTTATATGTTTTGGATACAAATATCTATAAGATAAAGGTTTTGGTAAGACTTTAATATAGCACTAAATTTATTGGGATGATATGAATTATAATGTATATTATAAGGGAAATTTTTTAAAAATAATGGTATAAAAATCAATGGACAACTCTTCAATAACTGCAATTTCTATATGTATAAGTGAGAATGTTTAAAAGGAAATATGCTCAAACTAAAAAATATGATAAAGTTATATAATTGATAGGAAAATACCTTTTTTAGACTAATGTATTAGTCTGTTTTCATAGTGCTATAAAGAAATACCTGAGACTGGATAATTTATAAACAAAAGAGGTTTAATTGACTCACAGTTTTGGATGGCTGGGGAAGCCTCAGGAAAGTTACTCATGACTGAAGGCCAAGGGGAAGCAAGGCACATCTTACAGGGCAGCAGGAGAGAAAGAGACTGCAGGGGAAACTGCCACTTTTAAACCATCAAATCTTGTGAGAACTCCCTCACTACCATGAGAACCACATGAGAGAAACTGCCCCCGTGATCCAGTCACCTCCCACCAGATCCTACCCTCAACACATGGGAATTACAATCCTAGATGAGATTTGGGTGGGGACACAGAGTCAACCATATCAACTAAATAAAAACAACTTTTCATTTTTCTTATGCTCTACAACAGAATGGAAATAACTTTCCAATTTATTAAAGAGATTATATATAAAAGCTGATAAAATTTAAATGAAATTCAAGAGCGGATGCATATGGGACCTATGATACAGAGCCCAGCAACAATAAGTTTTGAGAAATATTTGCTATTATTACTTCCACTTATTATGAAAACCAATATTCATGTAAAAATACCACATTTGAAAATACAAAAAAAATTGCTTAAAATATTTTATAGTAAGTATAAACCATTTTCATTATTTTTGCATCAAATTTGATTTAAAATAAGTTATTTATCTAAATGTATAATTATAAATACCTACAGAGCATAAAAGACATGTTAATGAAATTTTAACAATAAAGTTACAAGAGTAATAGAGTAACATGTTAATGAAGTTTTGATTAACAAAAAAGTTACAAAAGTAGTCATATTAAAAATAGTTTTACATTCTAAGTTTACATGTAATTACTCCCTATTTATCTCATAGATCATAAGTTAATGATAAATTTTTACTCCAATGCATTCATCAAAATCTTAATGGAATGATTATGAATATGAAAATTATAGTTCCATTTTTCTATTTAAATCCACAGACCATCAATATCATTTCATTTTGAGTATATCGGTCACCACAATTTCTCAAAATAAAAGCAGCTAGAGGCTTATATTTGCCATTAGGTACACATCATCAATTCACCAAACTTATGATCTCAATTCATCTCATATAATCTATAATTATTACCTTATTATTTAATCTTAAATGAAGAATATCATGATCCTATGTTAGTAAATATTTGTGTAAAGGAGTATTTATGATTATATGATAAAAACAAAATAAATTTAAATTATTTCCTTGATTTCAAACACCAAATTATTTCTCTTTTACTATATAGCAAAAGAAAAAGAACGCCAGTAGATCAAATTTCCACCCACAAAATATTGCTAAAAGAAATCATAGATGACACAAACAAATGAAGAAACATTTTATCCTCAAGGAATGGAAGAATCAATGCCATTAAATGATCTTAATGCCAAAAGCAATCTACAGAGTCAATGCGATTACTGTCAAACTACCAATGTCATTATTCACAAAACTAGAAAAACGATTCTAAAACTCATATGGAACCAAAAAAGAGCCTGAATAGCCAAAGCAATTCTACACCAAAAGAACAAAGCCAGAGGCATACTGTTAGCTAAAAACTGTACTATACAGCTACAGTAACCAAAACATCATGGTACTGGTACAAAAGCAGACAAATAGACCAAGAAGAGTATAGAGAATCCAAAAATAAAATGACAAACCTACAGCCAGCTGCTCTTCAACAAAATCAACAAAAATAATCAGTAAAGAAAGGAGTCCCACTTAAATAAATTGTGCTGGTATAGCTGGATGTCCATAGGCAGAAGAATAGAACTGGAGTCCCTATCTGTCACCCTATACAAAAATTAACTAAAGGAGGATTAAATAATTAAATGTAAGATCTTAAACTAAAAGAATTTCCCAAGAAAACCTAAAACATACCATTCTGGACATTGACCTTGGTTAAGAATTTATACTAAGTTCTAAAAAGTAATTGCAACAAAAACAAAAGTTGCAAGTAGGACCTAATTAAACTGAAGAGCTTCTGCACAGCAAAATAAATTAACAATAGAGTCAACAGACAACCTATACAGAATGGGAGAAAATATTTGGAAACTATGAATCCAACAAAGGTCTGATATAAAAGCTTGCAATTATAAGGAACTTAAACAACTAAACAAGCAAAAGGCAATCCCATTAAAAAATGGGCCAAAGATATGAACAGACACTTCTCCAAAGGAGACATACAGTCAGTTAGAAGACACAAAAAAAATGCTCCACATTACTAATCATCAGAGAAATGCAAATGAAAAACACAGTGAGATACCATCTCATACCAGTCAGAATGACTATTAAAAAGTCAAAAAATAACTGATGCTGGTGAGGCTGCAGAGAAAAGGGAATGCTTATATACTTCTGGTAGAAATGTAAATTAGTTCAACCACTTTGGAAGGCAGTTTGGAGGTCTGGAGGCAGGGAACCTAAGACAAATTCACACTGACTTCCTAGAACTAAATCAAAAGGAAAACTCCAACTTTCCATGTCCAAGTAACAAAAGGTTCAGAGGCTACTCCCTTTGCAAGCCCCATCCACTTTCTGTGTTGCAGATGAGAAATAGAAAGTACCTCTGATTGGTCCCCTACTGCAACCAATCAGACTGGTTGCAGGCCAAGTCTTCATGTGTAAGTTTGTAACTTCACTTCAGTCTCTGATTGGTTCCCTCATGCAACCAATCAGATGCTTACATAAGGTGTAACTTTGTAACTTCATTTTAGCCTCTGACTGGTCACTTTACATAACCAATCAATCAGACTAGTTGCAGGCTATTCCTTCATTTACATAGGGTGTGAATCAAGTAACCAATGGGAAACCACTAGAGGGTATTTACATCCCAGAAAATTCTGTAACCAGAGCTCGAGCCATTTGTTGAGCCCACTGCCAGTCTATGGAGTGTAATTTCCTTTCAATAAATGTGTGCTTTCATGGCTTTATTCTCTTATTGCTTTGTTTGTGCATCTTGTCTAATTCTTTGTTTAAAACACCAAGAACCTGGGCTACTCACAGTCAAGAGTCTCCACAGGTAACACTATTACTGAGTATGTATCCAAAAGAAAATTAATTGTTCTACCAAAAAGGCACATGCACTTATATGTTCATAAAAACACTATTCAAAATAACAGAAGTCATGAAATCAACCTAGGTGGTCATCGACAGTGGATTGGATAAAGAAAATGTGGTACATATATACCATGGAATAATATGCAGCCATAAAAAGGGAAATCACATTAGCAGCAACATGGATGCAGCTAGAGGCCATTAACCTAAGTGAACTAACACAGGAAAAGAAAAATCGAATACTACAAGTTCTCACTTATACTTTGGAGAGAAACATCAGGTACTCATGGACATAAAGATAGTTAACAATAAACACTGAAGACTAATGGCAGGGAGGAAGAAATGAGAAAGATAAGGGTTGAAAAACTAGCTATTGGATACTATGCTTAGTACCTGGGTGACAGGATCAATTACACTTCAAACCTCTGCATCTTAAAATATACCAACATAACAAGCCTAACATGTACCCCTTGAATCTAAAATAATAGTGGAAATTATTTTTTAAAAGTTAAAAAAGATAAAAGAAGTAAATAAACTGGAGTTTTGCAGCAAGTGCAGCTGGACCCAGGACAGTGCAGCTCAGTGGGGGGAAGGGCATCTGCCACTACCAAGGCAGTTCTAACTGTATCTCTAGAAAACAACACCTAAAGGACGTTCAAACAGCAGCTGCGCAGAGCCCACAGCAGCTCAGCAATGCCTCAGCAGGCAGAATGTGACTCGACTACCTTCTTGCTAGGCAGGGCATCTATGAAAAAAGGCAGCAGCACATCAGGAACTTATAAATAAAGCCTGAAATTCCTAGGACAGAGAACCTGGGAAAAGAAGTGGTTATGAGTTCCGCTGCAGCAGACTTAAACGTACTGGCCTAACAGCTTTGCATGGAACAACGTAGCTCCCAGAACAGCACTTGAGCTCCTATAAGGGACAGACTGTCACCTCAAGCCACTCCCCAACCCCAGTATACCAAAAGAGGCACTTCAAAAAGGAGAACTCAGGCCGACATCTGGCAGGTACCCTTCTGGGAAGAAGATAACAGAAGAAGAAACTGACAGCAACCCTTACTATTCTGCAGCACCTGTGGGTGATCTGCAGGCAAGCAGGGTCTGGAGTGGACCTCCAGCAGTCCTTCAGCAGAAGGGCCTGGCTGCCAGAAGGAAAACTAAGAAGCAGAAAGACATAAAAACTAAGAAACATCAAAAAAAGGATGTCCATTCAGAGACCTCATCGAAAAGTCAACAACAACAAAGACCACAGGTAGATAAAACCACGAAGACGGGAAGAAACCAGCACAAAAAGAATGAAAACAACAAAAACTAGAATGCTTCTACTCTTCCAAAGGATCACAACTCCTCACTAGCTAAGGAACAAAGCTGGATGGAGAATGAGTCTGATGAACTGACAGAAACAGGCTTCAGAAGGTGGGTATTAAAATTATCTGAGCTACAAGAACATGTGTTAACTCAGTGCAAAGAAACTAAAAACCTTGAAAAAAGGTTAGATGAAATGCTAACTAGAATAAACAGCTTTGAGAAGAATACAAATGACTTGATGGAGCTGAAAAACACAGCACAAGAACTTTGCAAAGCATACACAAGTTTCAATAGTCAAATTGACCAAGCAGAAGAAAGGATATTAGAGATTGAAAATCAACTCAATGAAATAAAATGAGAAGGCAAGATTAGAGAAAAAAGAGTGAAAAGAAATGAACAAAGCCTCCAAGAAATATGGGATTAAGTGAAAAGACCTAATCTACACTTGATAGGTGAACCTGAATTTGATGGAGAGAATGAATCAAAGCTGGAAAACACTCTTCAGGATATAATCCAGGAGAACTTCCCCAACCTAGAAAGCAGGCCAACATTCAAGTCCAAGATACAGAGAACACCACAAATATATTCCTCAAGAAGAGCAACCCCAAGGCACATAATCGTCAGATTCGCCCAGGTTGAAATGAAGGAAAAAATGCTAAGGGCAGCCAGAAAGAAAGGTCAGGTTACCCACAAAGGGAAGCCCATCAGACTCATAGCAGATCTCAGTAGAAATCCTACAAGCCAAAAGAGAGTGGGGGCCAATATTCAACATCCTTAAAGAAAGAACTTTCAAACTAGGATTTCATATCCAGCCAAACTAAGCTTCATAAGCAAAGGAAAAATAAAATCTTTTATGGACAAGCAATTGCTGAGAGATTTCATCACCACCAGGCCTGCCTTACATGAGCTCCTGAAAGAAGCACAAAACAAGGAAAGGAACAACCAGTACCAGCCTCTCCAAAAATGTACCAAATGGTAAAGACCATCGACACAATGAAGAAAATGTATCAACTAATGGGCAAAACATCCAGCTAGCATCAAAATGGCAGGATCAAATTCACACATAAGGATATTAACCTTAAATGTAAATGGGCTAAATGACCCAGTAAAAAGACACAGACTGGCAAATTGGATAAAAAGTCAAAACTCATTGGTGATGCTGTATTCAGGAAACCCATCTCATGTACAAGGAAACCGACAGGCTTAAAATAAAGGGATGGAGGAAGATTGATCAAGCAAATGGAGAGCAAAAAAAAAGCAGGAGTTGCAATGCTAGTCTCTGATAAAATGGACTTTAAACCAACAAAGATCAAAATAGACAAAGAAGGGCATTACATAATGGTAAAAGAATCAATGCAACAAAAAGAGCTAATGATCCTAAATATATACACACCAAATACAGGAGCACCCAGATACATAAAGAAAGTTTTTAATGACCTATAATGAGACTTATACTCTCACACAATAATAGTGGGAGACTTTAAAACTCTACTGTCAATATTAGACAGATCAACAGACAGAAAATTAACAAGGATATCCAGGACTTGAACTCAGATCTGGAATAAGCAAACCTAATAGGTATCTACAGATATCTCCACCCCAAATTCAAAGAAGATACATTCTTCTCAGCACCACATTGCACCTACTCTAAAATTGAAAAACACAGCATGAGAACTTCGTGAAGTAAAGTGAGAAGTAAATCATGCCTCAGCAAATACAAAAGAACAGAAATCATAACAGTCTCTCAGACCACAGGTCAATCAAATTAGAACTCAGGATTTAAGAAACAAACTCAGAACCACACAACTTCATGGAAACTGAACAACTGGCTCCTGATGTCGATTGGATAAACAATGAAATGAAGACAGAAATAAAGATGTTCTTTGAAACCAATGAGAACGAAGACAAAACATACCAGAATCTCTGAGACACATTTAAAGTGCTGTCTAGACGGAAATTTATAGCAATAAATGCCCACATGAGAAGTGAGGAAAGATCTAAAATCAACACCCTGCCATCATCACTGAAAGAGGTAGAGGAGCAAGATCAAAAAAACTCAAAAGCTAGAAGAAGGCAAGAAATAACTAAAATCAGAGCAGAACTGAAGAAGATACACAAAAAAACCTTCAAAACATGAATAAATCCAGGAGCTGGGTTTTTGAGAATATCAACAAAATAGACCACTAGCCAGATTAATAAAAGAGAGAAGAATCAAATACATGCAATAAAAAACGATAAAGGGGATATCACCACCGATTCCACAGATATACAAACTACCTTCAGAGATTACTACAAACAACTTTATGCACATGAACCAGTAAACCTGGAAGAAATGGATAAATTCATGGACCCTTGCACCCTCCCAAGCCTAAACCAGGAAGAAGTTGAAACCTTGAACAGAACAATAACAATGGCTGAAGTTGAGGCAGTAATTAATAGCCTACCAACCAAAAAACATCCAGGTCCAGACAAGCTCACAGCCGAATTCTACCAGACATACAAATAGGAGCTGGTACCACTCCTTCTGAAACTATTCCAAGCCATACCAAAAGAGAGAATCCTTCCCAAATCATTTTAGGAGATCAACAACGTGCTGATTAACAAAACCCAACAGAGACTCAACAAAAAAGAAAACTTCAGACGAATATCCACAATGAACATAGATGCAAAAATCTTGAATATACTGGCAAACTGAATACAATAGCACATCAAAAAACTTATCCATCATAATCAAGTAGGCTTCATCCCAGGGATGCAAGGCTGGTTCAACATAAGCAAGTCTATAAACATAATCCACCACATAAACAGAACCAAAGACAAAAACTACATGATTATCTCAATAGATGCAGAGAAGGCCTTCGACAAAATTCAACAGCCCTTTATGCTTAAAACTCTCAATAAACTAGGTACTGAAGGAATGTATCTCAAAATAATAAAAGCTATTTATGACAAAACTACAGCCAATATCATACTGAATGGGCAAAAACTGGAAGCATTCCCTTTGAAAGCTGGCACTAGACAATGATGCCCTCTCTCACTGCCCCTATTCAATATAGTATTGGAAGTTCTAGCCAGAGCAATTAGGCAAGAAAAAAAAAACAAAGCATATTAAATTAGGAAAAGAGGAAGTCAAATTATCTCTATATGCAGATGACTTGATTGTATATTTAGAAAACCATATAATCTCAGCCTAAAAATCTCCTGAAACTGATAAATAACTTCAGCAAAGTCTCAGGATACAAAATCAATGTACAGAAATCACAAGCATTCCTATACACCAATAACACACTAACAGAAAGCCAAATCATGAGTGAACAGCCATTCACAATTGCTACAAAAAGAATAAAATACCTAGGAATACAACTAATAGAGTATGTAAAGGACCTCTTCAAGCAGAACTACAAACCACTGTTCAAGGAAATAAAGAGGACAAAAACAGATAGAGAAACATTCCATGCTCATTGTTAGGAAGAATCAGTATTGTGAAAAAGGCCATACTACCCAAAGTAATTTATAGATTCAATGCTATCCCCATCAAGCTACCAATGGCCTTCTTCACAGAACTGGAAAAAACTGCCTTCAACTTCATATGGAACCAAAAGAGTGCCCAATAGTCAAGACAATCCTAAGCAAAAAGAGCAAAGTCAGAGGCATCACACTACCTGACTTCAAACTATACTACAAGGGTACAGTGATCAAAACAGCATGGTACTGGTATGAAAACAGAAATATAGACCAATGGAACACAACAGAGGCCTCAGAGGCAATGCCATACATCTACAACCATCTGATCTTTGACAAACCTGACAAAAACAAGCAATGGGGAAAGGATTCCCTGTTTAATAAATGGTGTTGGGAAAACTGGTTAGCCATGTGGAGAAAGCAGAAACTTTACTCCTTTCTGACACCTTACACTAAAATTAACTCCATATGGATTAAAGACTTGAACATAATACCTAACACCATAAAAACCCTAGAAGAAAACCTAGGTAAAACCATTCAGGACATAGGCATAGGCAAGGACTTCATGACTAAAACATCAAAAGCATTGGCAATAAAAGCCAAAATAGACAAATGGGACCTAATTAAACTCCAGAGCTTCTGTACAGCAAAAGAAACAATTATTAGAGTGAACCAGCAACCAACAGAATAGGAAAAAATTTTTGCAATCTACCCATCTGATAAAGGGCTAATATCCAGAATATACAAAGAAGTGAAACAGATTTACAAGAAGAAAAACAAACAAATCCATCCAAAAGTGGGCGAAGGAAATGAACAGACACTTTTCAAAAGAAGACATATATAAGGCCAACAAACATATGAAAAGATGCTCATCATCACTGGTCATTAGAGAAATGCAAATCAAAACTACCTTGAGATACCAGCTCATGCCAGTTAGAATGGTGATCATTAAAAAATCTGGAGACAACAGATGCTGGAGAGGATGTGGAGAAATAGGAAACTTTTACACTGTTGGTGGGAGTGTAAATTAGTTCAACCATTGTGGAAGATGGTGTGGTGATTCCTCAAGGACCTAGAAATAGAAATACCATTTAACCCAGCAATCTCATCACTGGGTATATACCCAAAGGATTATAAATCCTTCTGTTACAAAGACACATGAACACATTTGTTCATTGTGGCACTGTTTACAATAGCAAAGACTTGGAACCAACCAAAATGCCCATCAATGATAGACTGGACAAGGAAAATGTGGCACATATACACAATGGAATACTATGCAGCCATAAAAAACGATGAGTTTGTGTCCTTAGCAGGGACATGGATGAATCTGGAAACCATCATATTCAGCAAACTGACACAAGAACAGAAAATCAAACACTGCATGTTCTCACTCATAGGTGGGTATTGAACAATGAGAACACATGGACACAGGGAGAGGAGCATCACACACTGTGTTCTGTTGTGGGGGACCAAGCGAGGGACAGCGGGGGTTAGGGAGATTGGAGAGGGATAACATCGGGAGAAATGCCAGATATAGGTGATGAGGAGATGGAGGCAGCAAACCACACTGCCATGTATGTACCTATGCAACAATCCTGCATGATTTGCACATGTACCCCAGAACCTAAAGTACATAAAAAAAAAGAAGTAAATAAATATAGTCATATGACACAGCTGAAAAATGATCAACCCTAGGTTTCAACACAAGCAATTTCTCTCTGGCTTGTACGCTCTATGATACTCTATTCCCAATTTTCTATAGCATTATCAAGTAAAATATTTTCTCTCTCCTTCTTCCATCTTATGGCTTCCAACTACTGAACTAGGAGGTTTTGGTCCATATCTTTTGATCTTGCTTTTAATCTTTAAATCACCAGTGGTATAGAGTTGATAATAAAGAAAAGTAAAGATGTTATTAATTGTACATATCTGCTGAGGAAGACAACTTTTTACAATTTTGCTTGCATCAGGAAGAAAATATAAGAACATTTCTAAAAATATTCTGCTTAAAATATGTAAAACTCAAAGTATATTAGAATAACTGAGTAACTTTTAAATTCAAATTGGAGTAATAATAGTATATACCTCATATGGTAGTTGTAAGAATTGTACAAGTCAATGTATGTGAAAGAATCTGGCACATTGATTGGCATATAGTAAGAACTAAAATGTTTCCTGTATCTTCATCACTATTATCTCCATCATTATCACCATCCTCACACTGACCTGAATTCTGAAGCAAGTGTAGTTTTAAATAAATAAACACATATGCAGATATAGATCACTCATCATTTTTTTACTCACCAAGTTTCTAAGATTGTATTATTTAATTTAAAAAATCTCTAAATTTATCCAAGCAAAACTCATGCCTTCTGACTTGTTTCAAAAAATAAGGACATTTCTTTGTTTTTCTTGGCTCAGTTATGTACCTGTTCTTTCTCCTACTTGAATGGTGACTTATTACTTGCAGCATACAAGACATTTTAACCTTCTATGGTCTTATTTCTAACCCTATTACTATGCTGAAATTATACTTTCAAAAATGAGTGACTGATTGTCAGATTCAAAGTCTATTTCTCATTCCCTCTAATCCTGGGCTTCTTTAGACCATTTAATTCTTTTGACTTCTTTTTTTCTTAAACTTCTTTGATTTAATTCCCTCCAAATCTACTCTGTACACCAGACTGACGTTTTACAAATGCTCACTCACTGCTCTGCTCCCTTCTCTACTCAAAACCAAAATCATATCATTCTTCTGCTCACAACAATTAATATTTCTTCATTTCTTCATGGAAAAATAAAAAATCTTTAGTGTGATATTTGACATTATCAATAATATTATCTTTACTTTTATGTAATTCTTTGAATGTAAGAGATCAAAAAAGTTTTACATTGTTATCTGCTCTTTTTCACCAGCATTCTGCCCCATTTTCTACCTGAGAAGATATATTATACACATTACTGGAACTTCAGCTTTCACTTTTTCTTCATTTTCTATTTACTGCTTTCCACTGACTAAGCTAAACAACTATCTCTGTAATGGGTAATTTCCCTACTTGAGCAAAACCAATCTATAAAACCTACAAAAAAAAAACTTATAATCAAATATTATTCTTTAAACTTTTGAGCTACGTATAAAAGAAATAGTATATTTATGCTAGGCGTGGTGGCTAATGACTATAATCCCAGCACTTTGGGAGGCCAAGGCAGGTGGATCATGAAGTCAGGAGTTCAAGACCAGCCTGGCCAAGATGGTTAAACCCCATCTCTACTAAAAATACAAAAACATTAGCTACACATGGTGGTGCATGCTTGTAATCCCAGCTGCTCAGGAGGCTGAGGTAGGAGAATCGCTTGAATCTGGGAGGTAGAGGTTGCAGTGAGCTGAGATCACACCACTGCAACCGCTGAGATCCAGCCTAATGGGTGACAAAGCAAGACTCTGTCTCAAAATAATAACAATAATAATAATATATTTATGACTGGGCAGCTCAGTCAGTTTTATCCTATCTGTTACACAATCTAGGAATACAGAAGTTACTAATTAATTATTGGTCTCACACAATGGTATCATTTCATAAAGAAAGTTTTTAAAGAAAATCTTATTTTCTCTTTTCTTTTGGGGCTACTAAGTCAGTTCGATCTAAGCACAAATAAGCCTAATCAGTGCATAGATAAATAGCAAGATGAGAAAATGTTTCTGATGTACAAATGTTAGGCACCTCACTGTCCCAATTTATCTTCCAATAAAAAACAATACGCAGGTTATGAAGCAAGGTTTTTTATTGTTGTATATTATTTCCCCTCTTTCCTCAGTCCAACATTATCTCCACTGCTATCCATTCTGTAACCAATCATGGATGCCAAGGTCTAGTCTGGAATTAATGTATTTATAGCTTATTTCACATGAGTCTTCTCTTGTCTAACGGGCAAGTCAAGTTGAAAATATATTTTCCTGGAATAGGAAGTGTTTCATAAAAATGACTAATTTTCTGTTTGGAATTGAATATTTTTAGCAAGTCTTCCTATAATAACAAACTTCTAAATGATGTATGACTGTGTATAACTATAATAACTAGGGCAATGTAATAGAATTAGTGTTGATTTATTTATATGTGTTACAATAACTACATTAAAATATTATAAGCTACTTCAGGAAAAGCCTGAAGTTCTCCTTGACAGTGAACAATTTGAAAGATAAAGGGAAATCTCTGAACTATCTAAATAAAGAAGTAACTGAAGTTTAATATCACGTAATTCTGAAGAAGAAAACTTAAATGAATATTCCAGAAGTGCAATGAAAACATGAATAAAGGCCTACCTATGAGCCTGTGTTAATGCAGAACATTAAGAACATTTAGAAGTACTAAAGTACTTCCCCTCACCCCCACAAAGGAGATGTCCTGATAGTGAAATGAGATTAGTAATTCCCTGTGATTGGTTCATTTCATCTACCTGTTCTTTCAAAAAAAAAATGCTGTTATAAACATATAAGGTCAGAGAGAAAGAATGCATGTTCATATTTGAAGTAATTCAAATAAAAATATTTTACTTATTTTATTCCTTTTACGGATCTTGGGAGGTAAGTTCTCTGAAAATACACCATTATGAAACAAAATTTAAACTGTAAAGCTAAAATAAACCAACAAATATTCAATACCACTAATCATCAGAAAAATGCAAGTTAAAACCACAATGAGATATGGTCTCACTCCAGTTAAAAGGGCTTTTATCAGAAAGACAAAAAAATAATGACTGCTCATGAGGAGGCAGATAAAAAGGAATGTTTTGATACATGTTGGTTGGAATGCAAATTATTATAGTCACCATTGAAAACAATATGGAGCTGTCTCAAAAAAAACAAAAATAGAACTACCATAAAATCCAGCCATCCTTTTGCTTCATGTATATCCAAAGGAAAAGAAATCAGTGTGCTGAAGAAATATTTGCACCCCCATGTTTACTGAAGCACTATTCACAATAGCCAAGATATGAAATAACCTAAGTGCCCTTCAGCTGATGAATGGATAAGGAAAAGTGGTTCATATACAGTGGAATACTACTCAGCCATAAAAATGACATGAATAAAATCTCATCATTTCAACAAGATGGATGGAACTGGAGTACATTATGTCAGGTGAAAGAAGCAAGTCACAGAAAGACAAATATCACATGAGCTCATTAATATATGGAAGCTAAAAAATTGATCTCATGGAGACAGAGAATAGAATGATGGTTACCAGTGGCTGGGAAAGGTTGCAGAAGGGGATAAAGTGGGGTTAAGTGAAGGTATAAGTTCTAATGTTTGGCAACACAATACTGTGACCATTGTTAACAATAATTTATTGTATATTTTTAAATAATTAGAGAAGTGGACTTAGAATGTTCCCAACATTACTACAAATGGTAAATGTTTGAAGTGGTGTATATCTTGATTACTCAGATTTGATCATCTTACATTGTATTCTTATATCAAAATATCACCTGTGCCTCATAAAAATGTATGCATACATAATTGATTTTTTTTGATTTGGAGTCTCACTCTGTCACCCAGGCTGGAGAGTGCAATGACGTGATCTCGGCTCATAGCAACCTACACCTCCCGGGTTCAAGCCATTCGCCTGACTTAGCCTCCTGAGTAGCTGGGATTACAGGCGCCTGTCACCCTGCCTAGATAATTTTTGTGTTTTTGCTAGACATAGTATTTCACCATGTTGGCCAAGCTGGTTTCAAACTCCTGACCTCAGGTAATCCACCTGGCCTCGGCCTCCCAAAGTGCTGGAATTACAGGTGTGAGCCACTGTGCCCGGCCCATAAAAATTTTTTTAAATAAAATAAAGTGCCATCCAGTATGTTGACAGGGTTAAATTAAAGGTTGACTTGAACCCTATGAAGTTTTTAATTGGTTTATATCATATCAGGATGAATTAGTAATTTACTTATTAGGCCTTTATATTAAGTTTAAGAAAAAAATCAAATGACTGAGGCTGAATATATTTTTTCAAGAAGCTCTTTTACCAGTCAGTAAACAGTTTATTTGTTTTAAACTCCCATGAAAATCTTACACTCAACAAAACCATGCTGCTGAATGTTTTGCTATATAAAGGTACCAAATGTATCACAACAAGATAAATGAAAAAAATTCAGACAATGACTTATGTTGATTCATATGTATTTTTTTCTGGCTTTTGAAGCCAGAAAATAAATATGTTTTACATATTCTGATCTTCATTATGCCATGGGGGTAAGAGGAGGTGGTTAAGCAAATAAATTGTTACATGACCTTTTTTAAACAAAGAGTAGAAATCTACAGAAGAAATTTTGAAAAAAATCTGAAGACAACAGATGCTGGAGGGAATGTGGAGAAACAGGAACACTTTTACACTGTTGGCGGAGTGTAAATTAGTGCAACCATTGTGGAAGATACAATGTGGCGTTTCCTCAAAGATATAGAACCAGAAATACCATTTGACCCAGCAATTCCATTACTGGGTATATACCCAAGGGATTATAAATCCTTCTATTATAAAGATACATGCACACGAATGTTCATTGCGGCACTGTATACAATAGCAAAGACTTGGAACCAACCCAAATGCACATCAATGATAGACTAGACAAGGAAAATGTGGCACATAGACACAATGGAATACTATGCAGCCATAAAAATATGAGTTTGTGTCCTTCGTACGGACATGAATGAATCTGGAAACTATGATTCTCAGCAAACTGACACAAGAACAGAAAATCAAACCTCACCTGTTCTCGCTCATAAGGGGGTGTTGAACAATGAGAACACATGGACACAGGGAAGGGAACATCACACACTGGAGTCTGTTGGGGGTTGGGGGCTTAGGGGAGGGATAGCGGGGGGTGGGGTGGTTGGGGAGGGATAACATTGGGAGAAATGCCTAATGTAGGTGACAGGGGGATGGAGACAGCAAACCACCAAGGCACATGTGTACCTATGCAACAATCCTGCAAGTTCTGTACATGTACCCCAGAACTTAAAGTATAATAATAGTAATAAAAAGAACAATCCAATGTGAAAATACTCTTTGGTTCTTTTGTACCATTCATTTGTCACAAACACAGATTATTCAAAAGTGAATATACATATGCATCTTCCTTTCTATAAACACTGTTGCTATCATACAGAATTCCTTCTATTTACTCTTGCTCTTTGAAAATAAAATTTCATAGCTTAACATAAATGACTAAGTTTTGGTATTAATTATTTTGATTATGGGTGAAATCAGTGGTAATCTTATCAGCTCTCAATGCAAATAAATTGGAAATGCCTATTGAAAATAGCACATAGCATGACAATCTAAAACACTCTCATTGAACTAAAAATGTAAAACTGAGAGTACATTTTTATGAATAACAATCGATACTTGGAAAACAAAATATTAAAAGACTTACATTTGGCTCTTCTGTAATATTTTATAACTATTCTGTTAACGCATATTCAAAGTTAGGTAGCAACAACAATTTTCCCCATGGATGGATAAAAATAATTTATATGATGTAATTATTCAAACTCCTTACCTAACAATTTTGTCTTATTTGATATAATTTCAAGATAAATTTTATTCTTCTAAAATTCGAATTCTCAGGTTAATCCTGTAAATTATTTTTTATGTTATAAAGATAACTAAGAATGTTTATGATGACAATATAAAATATATATAAAATTTTCAAATCATATCTTTATTTTTCTAGTGTTTTCTATGAAAATGGGTTTAACATTGCTTTAGTTTTATGTTATACACCTTCTATGTTTTCAGAAAAAAGTTTTATTATCTATAATTAAACCTTACTATTTGACATGTGATTAAGGCTTTGGCATACTACTGCCACTTGGTGGTGGCATATACATCAGAAATATCTAGAATTTTTTTTCAGCAGGAGTATATAAAAATTGATTAAAGTATACAATTGTAAAATCAAATTTAAGAAATTGCTAACAACAAAATATCACTCTGATTCAATTTCTATCATTTCCTTTAAATAAAAGTAAATTTTAGTTCTGACATTTCTAGATTGCTGCATACCTTCATAGTCTCTGTGTCTTCTCTCCCTTGCTGTCTGTTCATAATGAGCCTTCTTTCAATTCTTATAATTCTTCATGCATACTCTTTTCTCCCTCAAAGATTTATGGTATCCCATTTATCTGCCTATTAAATGAATGCCATTTCAATCCTCTGAGTTTAGCTCAAATGTCATTTTCTTCTATAAGCTTTCTCGGATTTCAACCTTGGATGTCTCCCAAAGTTTCATAAGGCCCTGTATTCTCTGCTCATAGACTTATTAAAATTTTGGATTAAATAATAATGTCTTTGATTAATGTCTGTTTTTTTACTACTCCATATTGTCCACATTGCAAGATACTTTTTTAAAGCTATTAAAGTTCCTAAATATACTAGGCACACACATATAAAATGTTAGGTGAATGAATGAATGCATGAAAGAATGATTAATTATACACACAGGAAAATGGCGTAAGGAAAATATGTGATATTTCAGCATTAGTTTGTCAAAAGTAAAGCGAATAATATTTTTTGGAAGAGAATTAACTATTTGGCGGACAGATTGATATTAGTAAATCTTGTCTATTTAAAAATCATCAGCCTTACTACAGTCTGAACATGTCATGAAATCATGTAATTTAAAAATATGTGCAAAGAAGCAACATAGTTTCCTATTTCAGTATTTTGCTCTCTCAAGGCAACATTAATAATTGGTATTAAAAATTCCATCTATATTGCAAATTTAATCATTCAATAATATATTGTCAAAGGGATTCCAAAATGGAGATCTGATAGTGCCGGGATCATTCATATTTTTAAATTGTTGGATAATATATAAAAATATATATATGGTAGCAATGGCTAATAAATGACATACTTTTATATAATTATAAAAAGAAGTAATTTTAAAATACGGGGAATCAATTGCACAAAATGTAGATTTTCTTAAGTGTACCCATAATTGTTTTTTATATAAATTCTAGTAATCCAGAGAAAACATGAATACAAATATCACTTAGGAAATGTTTGACAAACTAAACGACTTCCTTCCTTGCCTTGTTTTTCCCCTTCCCTCCTTCCTTCCTTCCTTCCCTCTCTTTTCTTGCTATATAAAAAAAGCAATCTCTGCGTGTTACTTTGGACTCCTCACCTACACCTAGCATCTCTGAGCAATGGCCCCAGACTACCATGACCCAGGTTTATTGCAATTTATAACCCTGAGACTTTCACTGGCTTAAGCAACCACATAGGCAGCCTTTTCTTTCTTTTGCATGTGTATGTTTATTTTCCCAGTTTTGTTGAGGCATAGTTGACAAACAAAAATTTTATTTATCTGGTCACAATACTAGTCCCAGCTACTCTACTTGGCAGGCTGAGGTGGGAGGATCACTTGAGCCTGGGAGTTGGAGGCTGCAGTGAGCTATGATCGCACCACTGCACTCCAGCCTGGGTGACGGAGCCAGACCCCTAGCTCTAAAAATGAAAATTAAAAAATTGGCCAGGCATGGTGGCTCACACCTGTAATCCCAGCACTTTGAGAGGCCATGGTGGATCACGAGGTCAGGAGTTCGAGACCAGCCTAGCCAAGATGGTGAAATTCCATCTCTACCAAAAATACAAAAATTAGCGGGCGTGGTGGCGGGCACCTATAATCCCAGCTACTCGGGAGGCTGAGGCAGGAGACTGTCTTGAACCTGGAAGGAAGACGTTGTGGTGAGCTGAGATTGCGCCACTTCACTAGAGCCTGGGCAACAAGAGTTGCCAAGTTGAAACTTGGCCTCAAAAAAGAAAAAAAGAAATGAACAGGCCTGGTGCGGTGGCTCATGCCTGTAATCCCAGCACTTTGGGAGGCTGAGGCTGGTGGATCACCTGAGGTTAGGAGTTTGAGACCAACCTGGCCAACATGTTGAAACCCTGTCTCCGCTAAAAATACAGAAATTAGCCAGGCATGGGGGCAGGTGCCTGTAATCCCAGCTACTCAAGAGGCTGAGGCTGAGAATCACTTGAATCCGAAGGTGGCGGCTGCAGTGAGCCGAGATTGCACCATTGCACTCCAGCCTGGACAACAAGAGCAACCGCTCCATCTCAAATAAATAAATAAATAAATAATATTTAGCTGAGCACAGTAGTGCACACCTGTAGTTCCAGCTACTCGGCAGGTTGAAGTGTGAGCATCACTTGAGTCTGGGAGTTCGAGGCTGCAGTGAGGTATGATCGCACCACTGCACTCCAGCCTGGGTGACGGAGCCAGACCTCCAACTCTAAAAATAAAAAAATTAAACATAAATAAATAAGAGTTTCAAACACAGAGACTCACCGGGAGGAGACAATGTAGCCCAGCACGTGGGCCACAAGGAGCGACCCGTGTGTCTGCTCCAGGCGGGCACAGAGCTGGTGCGTGGCTTCCTCTGCAGTGCTGGCCAGAGGGGCAGGCACAGTAAAGGAAGCCCATTTCCGGGCCTCCTCAAAGGCCAGCGTCAGCCGCCCTGGGTTCCCACACTCCGGGAGGCTGGCCCAGAGCAAGTCTGTGTGCACGGGGCCCAGTGTCCTCCTTGCTGCCGCCAGCAGGAGTTGGATCATCTCCTGGCCGTGGTTTCCAGAGAGGGGCTTCACCTCCCAGTAGGCCTCCGGGTCGGGGAGCACCCGCTGTAAGGTATCTAAAACCCCCCACGCCCCCGAGCAAGCCGAGAGGATGAGATGCACCCTCCGGGGGCAGTTGAGAGGCAGCCAGGGTACCCTCCGAGCGTGGCGGATGGAGTCCAGGTCATCCATAGCATCCAGCAGGAGCACGAGAGACTCAACGTTTCTGCAAGAGACGGTGTGGAGGAGGACGTGGAAAAACTGGACCACTCTGTTGTGGACATTCAGGACCTGGGCAGGCGGCAGGGGCAGCCCATAGGCCATGCACACCTGGAAGCAGATGCTCTTCAGCAGGCTGCGGGCATCCGAGCTCATCTGCGACGTCCCCAGCAGCCGCAGGACGGTCACCGTCTTGTGCCTGAGCAGCCTTGGCATCTGCTCAGCCAGCTTGCACATCAGGGCTGTCTTTCCGATGCCCGGGACTCCAAAGAGTACCAGGGGGGTGTGCGGCTTGCTGTCATCCTGCCTGAGCTGCTGTCCGAGCCGGGCTAGGAGTTCCTGGCGTCCGCAGAAAGTCTGGGTGACCTCTGAGCTCTGCCAAAGGTGGTGGCGGATCTCTTGGTAGAGCCACGCCATCTCCTGCCTGGCCACATCCAGCTCACGGAGGTGATCGAGGACCTGGTGATTTGCCCTTGCCACAAACTGTTCACCCAGCTCCTTCAGGTAGCGGGCATGAGTCTTGTTCTTGGGGTTCATCAGATCCCGGCTCCACGGGAGGCAGTGCGCCTTGAGGACCCCGGGGTGCACGTCAGTTACGTGAGCCTTGAGGCTGCTGAAAAGGCTCTGGGCATCTGTGTCCTGGCAGCCATCTGCAAGCCGGTCCACCATCCTGAGGGCACAGTCCTCCAGGATGTGTCTGTGGAGGTCTTGGATCTCTCGAAGGAAGACAGTGGCTCGCTGGTCCCGGTCCTCCGAGCTCAGCAGGCCCCGCTCTATCTCCCACTCAATGGCTGCCGAAGCGGGGAAGGAAGGAAGGAAGGGTGGTCATTATTGGGTCAGCAGCTGACCTAAATGGGGTTGCTGGGAGACCTGTTGCTGGGGGCGTGCATTGGTTTTCAAGATCAACGTGCACCAGAGTGTCCCCCCACCGGGGAGCCTCGAAAAGACCCCACCTCCAAAAGTTCTGATTCAGCAGATCTGGGAGGGGCCCTGGAGTCTGCATTTGCAACAAGCCAAGGCTTGCTGGTCCAGTGACTTCACCCAGAGTCACACTGATTTTTTTTTTTTTTTTTTTGAGACAGAGTTTTACTCTTGTTTCCCAGGCTGGAGTGCAATGGCACAATCTCAACTAACCACAACCTCTGCCTCCCAGTTCAAGTGATTCTCCCTGCCTCAGCTTCCTGAGTAGCTGGGATTACAGGCATGTGCCACCCTTCCCAGCCAAGTTTTGTATTTTCAGTAGAGACAGGTTTCTCCACATTGGCCATTACGGTCTTGAACTCCTGGCCTCAAGTGATCCACCTGCCTCAGCATCTCAAAGTGCTGGGATTACAGGTGTGAGCCACGGAGCCCAGCCACAGTCACACTGATTAAGCCATTATTAGTATTATTATTATTAAGACACTCTGTCTTACCTCACTCTGTTTCCCAGGCTGGAGTGCAGTGGCACGATCATGGCTCACTGCAACCTCTGCCTCTCAGGCTCAAGTGATCCTCCCACTTCAACCCCTGCCGAGTAGCTGGGATTACAGGTGCCTGCCATCACGCCCAGGTAATTTTTGTATTTTTTTGTAGAGATGGGGTCTTGCTATGCTGCCCAGGCTGGTCTCCAACTCCTGAACTCAAGCAATTCTCCAGCCTCGGCCTCCCAAAATGCTGGGATTACAGGCGTGAGCCACTGCGCCCAGGCTGATTTAGTCATTCTTAATCAAAGACCCCTCGGGGTGGGCAACACAGAGGTTCCACGTGAGGAGCAGCCACACTGTAAAACAATGCTGTCATCCTCAGAAAGTGAATCATGGGATTACTATCGCACCCAGCAATCCCACTCCTAGAAGACCTGAAGACAGAGACTCCAACAAATATTAATACACCATTGCTCATAACAGCACCGTTCTCAACAGTCAAAAGGCAGAAACAATCCAAACATCCATAACAGGCCGGGCGCAGGGTCTCACGCCCGTAATCCCAGCACTTTGGGAGGCTGAGGAGGGTGAATCATCTGAGGTCAGGAGTTCGAGACCAGCTTGGCCAACATGGTGAAACTCCGTCCCTACTAAAAATACAAAAATTAGTCCAGCATGATGGCACACGCCTGTAATCCCAACTACTCAAGAGGCTAAGACAGGAGAATCACTTGAACCTGGGAGGCGGAATTTGCAGTGAGCTGAGATCATGGCACTGTACTTCAGCCTGTGCGACAGAGTGAAGACCATCTCAAAAACAAATCAAGACAAACATCCATCAACAGGTGAATGGATAAACAAAATATGATCCATCCACACAATGGGATACTATTCAGCCACTGAAATGGATGAAGTACTCATAGGTGTTAAAATGTGAATGAACCTCAAAACGTGATGAGAGAAGCCAGATACATAGTAGGGCTGGGCGTGGTGCCTCACACCTGTAATCTCAGCACTTTGGAAGGCCGAGGTGGGCGGATCACGAGGTCAGGAGTTCAAGACCAGCCTGACCAACATGGTGAAACCCCACCTCTACTAAAAATACAAAAATTAACTGGATGTGGTGGCGTGTGCCTGTAGTTCCAGCTACTCGGAGGCTGAGGCAGGAGAATCGCTTGAACCTGGGAGGCACAGAGGTTGCAGTGAGCCAAGATCATGCCACTGCACTCCAGACTGGGTGACAGAGCGAGACTCCGTCTCAAAAAAAAAAAAAAACAGGCCACGTTGTCTGAGATTGCTTTGACATGAAATGTCCAGAACAGGCAAATTCATAGTCTGAAAGCAGATTGGTGGTTGCCTGTGCTGGGAGATGGGAAACGGGGAGGGTTTAATGGGTAAAGCTTCTTTTCAGGTGATGAAAATGTCTCAGAGGGCCAAGTACACTGGCTCATGCCCATAATCTCAGCATTTTGGGAGGCAGAGGCTGGACGATCACTTGAGCTCAGGAGTTCGAGACCACCCCGGGCAACATGGCAAAATCCCGTCTCTACAAAAAATAAGTTAGCCAGGTGTGATGGCATGTGATTGCGGTCCCAGCTACTGGGGAGACTGAGGTGGGAGGATTGCTTGAGCCCAGGAGTTGGAGGCCACAGTGAGCCATGATGGTGCCACTGCACTCCAGCCTGAGCAACAGAGCAAGATCTTGTCTCAAAAAAATTAAATACGTAAATAAAAATAAAATGTCTTGGAACTAGACATGGAGGGCGGTTCCGTGACTCAGTGAATGTACTAATTGCCATTGAATTGTATGAAGTTGACCATTGATGAACATGGGTTTGAACTACACAGGTCAAGTTTATTCTGCCTCTGCCACCCCTGAGACAGCAAGACCAACCCCCTCTTCTCCTGCTCAAAGCAAAGATGACGAAGACGAAGACCTTTGTGATCAATGATCTGCTTATGCGTGCTCAACAGCAAACATATTTTCTCTTCCTTGCAGTTTTTGTAATAATGTTTTCTTTTCTCTAGCTTACTTTATTGTAAGAATACAGGATATGGGGCCGGGCGCGGTGGCTCACACCTGTAATCCCAGCACTTTGGGAGGCCAAGGTGGGCGGATCACCAGGTCAGGAGATTGAGACCATCCTGGCTATGGCAGTGAAATCCTATCTCTACTAAAAAACACAAAAAATTAGCTGGGTTGGTGGCACATGCCTGTAATCCCAGCTACTCAGGAGGCTAAGGCAGGAAAATTGCTTGAGCCCAGGAAACAGAGGTTGCAGTGAGCCAAGATCGTGCCACTGCACTCCAGCCTGGACGGCAGAGTGAGACTCCATCTCAAAACAACAACAACAACAAAAAAAACAAGAATACATGATATGATAGATAGAACATACAAAATATGTCTTCATCAACTGTTTATGTTGTTTGTTTGATACAGGGTCTCACTCTGTCACCCAGGCTGGAGTGCAGTGGTGCAATCTGGGCTCACTGCAACCTCCACCTCCTGGGCTCACGCAATCCTCCCACCTCACCCTCCTGAGTAGCTGGGACTACAGGTGTGCACCACCATGCCCAGCTAATTTTAATTTTTTTTAAATAAAGATGGGGTTTTGCCATGTTGCCCAGACTGGTCTCTAACTCTGGCCTCAAGTTACCCACCTCAGCCTCCCAAAGTGTTGGGATTACAGGCATGAGACCCCATGCCTTGTCAACTATTTATGTTATTGGTAGTGCTTTCAGTCAATGGTAGACTATTAAGTTTTGGGGGAGTAAGTAGTTAAGAACGCAGTACAGTGGCACAATCATGGCTCACTGTGGCCTCCAACTCCCGGGCTCAAACAATCCTCCCACCTCAATCTCCCCAGTAGCTGGGACTGCAGTCACACGCTGTCACACCTGACTTATTTTTTGTAGAGATGGTGTTTTGCCATGTTGCCCAGGCTGGTCTTGAACTCCAGAACTCAAAGTTATACAGGCTTTTGACTGTGCAAGGGATTAGAGTCACTGAACCCTATGTTATTCAAGGGTTGACTGTATTTATTTATTTATTTTTTGAGACAGAGTTTCACTCTTGTTGCCCAGGCTGGAGTGCAATGGCAGGATCTCAGCTCACCGTAACCTCCGCCTCCCAAGTTCAAGGGATTCTCCTGCCTCAGCCTCCTGAGTAGCTGGGATTACAGCCATGTGCCACCACACCTGGCAAATTTTTGTATTTTTAGTAGAGACGGGGTTTCACTGTGTTGGTCAGGCTGGTCTCGAATTTCTGACCCTGTGATCTGCCCACCTCAGCCTCCCAAAGTGCTGGGATTACAGGCATGAGCCACTGCGCCCGGCTAATTTATTTAGAGACAGCGTGTCATTCTGTCACCCTTGCTGGAGTACAGTGGCAAGATCATAGCTCAATGCAGCCTCCAACTCCTGGGCTCAAGTGACCCTCTCATCTCAGTTTCCTGAGTAGCTGGGACTACAGGCATGCACCATCACGCCCAGCTAATTTTGTTTTCATTTTTGTTGTTCGAGACAAGTCTCTCTCTGTCACCCAGGCTGGAGTGCAGTGGCATGATCTTGGCTCACCACAGCCTCTGCTTCCCCAGGCTGAACCAAACCTTCTGCCTCAGCCTCATGAGTAGCTGGGACTACATGTGCACACCACTACGTTTGGCAAATTAAAAACAATTTTTTTTTTTTTTAGGGATGAGGTGTCACTATATTGCCCAGGAAGGTCTCAAACTCCTGGGCTCAAGTGATTCTCCTGCCTTGGCCTTCCAAAATGCTGGGATTACAGGTGGGCACCACTGGCCCAGCCTGCTAGGTTTTGGTACTACAAATTCTGCATCCTAGGAACCCCTGCATCCCAGGCAAACTGGGATGGTAGTCACCCTGGATTGCTTCCCCTGATATGGTTTGTCTGTGTCCCTACCCGAATCTCATCTTGAATTGTAGCTTCCCTAATTCCCACGTGTTGTGGGGGCCTGGTGGGAGAGAATTAAATCATGGGGGCGGTTTCCCCAATACTGTTCTCGTGGTAGTGAATAAGTCTCACAAGATCCGATGGTTTTATAAGGGGTTTCTCCTTTCGCTTGGTTCTCACTCTGTCTTATCTGCTGCCATGTGAGACGTTCCTTTGCTCCTTCTTCACCTTCCCCCATGATTGTGAGGCCTCCCCAACCATATGGAACTGTGAGTCCATTAAACCTCTTTTCTTATAAATTACCCAGCCTCAAATATGTCTTTATTGGTGGCATGAGAACAGACTAACCCATGTCAGGGGCGTCCCTGGGAGACAAGAAGAAAGAGCCATCAAGGAGGAGAAGAAGATCCTAAGAGACAAAGATTGATCAGGAACGTGGCTGAACTATCTTGGATCAGTAAAATAGCCTTTTTCAGAGCTGAGGGACCAGAGGTTGATTGGTTTGGCATTTGCAAGAAATGCAGACTGTTGCATTTTTGCCAACAGGAGATGGAAATTCTGAGCACGTGGTCAGTTTCACGTGGATCTCTGGGGGAGTCCCTGTGGCCTCACCTGACCGGTGGTAGCGGTGCCACTGCTCCTGGGTGATGAGGCCCCACCTCCGGGCCTCCTGGGCTGCAGAGCGCAGGACAGAGGTTAGGGTGGCCTCCTCTGGCTTGCAGGTCTCCCCGGTACCTGGTGCCTGCAAGACATAGGAGGGAGGAACCGCATTCTCGTCCCTCCGGAAGTGCCTTGCCACCAGCTCCAGGTCACTCGGCCTGGCAGTCAGCCGGGCCCTCAGTACCTCCCACTCCTTCTCGTCAATCTGCGAGGGAACAAGACAGGGGCCGTACTGATCGCCGATGAGCGCCTAGCAGAGAGGAAATCACAGATTCAAATCTCACTTTTTTTCTTCAGACAGCGTCTTGCTCCGTCACCAAGGCTGAAGTGCAGTGGTACAACCATGAGTCACTGCGGCCTTGACTTCCTGGGTTTTTTTGTTTGTTTGTTTGTTTTATGGAGTCTCACTCTGTCGCCCAGGCTGGAGTGCAATGGTGCAATCTTGGCCCACTGCAACCTCTGCCTCGCGGGTTCAAGTAATTCTCCTGTCTCAGCCTCCCAAGTAGCTGGGATTACAGGCACCCACCACCACTCCCAGCTAATTTTTGTATTTTTAGTAGAAACGTGGTTTCACCATCCTGGCCAGGCTGGTCTTGAACTCCTGAACTCATGATCCACCCGCCTCGGCCCAGGCGTGGGCCACTGCACCCAGCTGACCTCCTGGGTTTAAGTGACCCTCCCACCTCAGCCTCCCGAGTAGCTGGGACCACAATCACATGCCCACACACCCGGCTAATTTTTAAAATTTTATTTTTGGTACAGACAGGGTCTCACTACATTACCCAGACTGGTATTGAACTCCCAGCAATAGCACTATCTCGGCTCACTGCAACCTCTGCCTCCCGGGTTCAAGTGATTCTCCTACCTCAGCCTCCCAAGTAACTGGGATGACAGGTGCATGCCACCATACCTGGCTAACTTTTTGCATTTTTTGTAGATACAGGGTTTTACCATGTTGGCCAGACTGGTCTTGAACTCCTGACCTCAAGTGATCTGCCTGCCTCGGCCTTCCAAAGTGCTTGGATTATAGGTGTGCACCACCGTGCCCGGCCTCCCTGCACAAAAGTCTGTAGGGCATAAAATTTTGGTCTTTTTTTTTTTTTATGGAGTTTCACTCTGTTGCCCAGGCTGGAGTGCTACGGTGTGATCTTGGCTCACCACAACCTCCACTTCCCAGGTTCAAGTGATTCTCCTGCCTCAGCCTCCCGAGTAGCTGGGACTACAAGCATGCACCACCATGTGCAGCTAATTTTTCTATGTATTTTTAACAGAGATGGGTTTTCCCTATGTTGGCCAGGCTGATCTTGAACTCCTGACCTCGTGATCTACTCGCCTCAGCCTCCCAAAGTGCTGGGATTATAGGCATGAGCCACTGCGCCCGGCCCAAAATTTTGGTCCTAATGCCAGGACCACACTCAGAGTAAGTGCAAATTGGAAGGCAAAAGAGTTCACCTGGACTGGTATGGTGGCTCACACCTGTAATCCCAGCACTTTGGGATAAGGTGGGCAGATCGCTTGAACTTAGGAGTTCGAGACCAGCCCTGGGCAACATGGTGAAACCCCCATCTCCACACAAAAAAAAAATACAAAAATGAGGTTGGCATGGTGGTGCAATGGCTGTAGTCCCAGCTACTCAGGAGGCTGAGGTGGGAAGATCACTTGAGCTTAGGAGGTGGAGGCTGCACTGAGCTGAGATTGTGCCACTGCACTCTAGCCTGGACGACAGAGGGAGACACTGTCTCAAAAAAAAAAAAAAAAAAAAAA